>JAQNCA010000006.1:20141975-20154292 GCA_029783725.1 Acanthurus tractus | reverse complement strand
ATCTGCAGAACTAGAAAAGGTCATTCATTCTTTCATCTTCTCTGACTTTAGCAACACACTCTTCAATCAGGCTGCAGTGGATACAACAACACTGCTGCCAGGCTTTTAACACGTATGAAGAGGAGCAACCGGATCATATTAACCCCTGCTGCCCTCTACAGGACACCTGTGTGTTTGCAAATGGATTTTTAACGTTGCAATGCTTGTTTTTTGCAACCAAGACTGCTCAGGCTCCTCACTTTATTTGTGATCTTCTAATTTCCCCATGAGCCTTATTGCTGCTTCAGATACTCCTGCGAGGTCCCCGTTAAAAGCTCTTATATCTGAGCTCATCCCTCAGAGTGACGAGGCTTTGCTGCTTTGGCACTCAGTGATGATTTTGAAATGGTACATTCAGTGGTTTTTTAAAATTCCATAATAAAACCTTTGTCTGACAGCTTTTTCCTCACTCTTGTCGTGATTTTAACCAGCTTTATTGACATTCATTGTTTGTTTTTATTTGAATGCATGTAACTTTGCTTTTAAAAGTTTCCATATAAAAAAGTTTTTATATTAGATTTCATTCAGCCACATTTTGTCCAAAGTGCTTTGCGTCCTTTTCTGCAGATGTGACTCAGCACTTTATGAAAACCACGACCCCAAAAAGCACCTGCTTCTCCAAGGGATTGAATGTGACTGAAAGCCAATTATCCTGCCTGTCAGAGAGAGGAATGGGAAATTTCCACCACTGTCTCATTTCCTGACACTTTGTGGAACGTGAAAGGACAAACAGGGCCGCTCTGTGTGCAAGCCAGTTGTGGGTGGGGGTCTGATAAGCTGTCGCAACACCGTGACACAGTCCTCACAAAAAAAGATGGCAACACAAGGTGAATCTGCTCCACCGCCGAGCGCAGGTCTGCCGGATCTGACAGGTGACGTTCAGTCCAGAGGAGCCACGATGGCGGAGCTGATTGCCTCATAAAACCATTAATATATTAACGATTATCAAAAAATCATGAACATTTGAGTTATGTTTTGTTCTGTCATCCGAGTCCTCAAGAAAGAGGGGACATGTGACATTTAGCTCTGATTACAGCACGATTTCCATATAGAGGTCAAATTAGTATTGTGCTATGAAAGGACAAGAGTACAAGGCAGCTTAATGACTATTGACTGGAGAACAAGAAACAGCAAACCAGGAATCCTGACCACAATCCACAGAGACCTTGTCACAGATTGATTAAAAGCAGATCAAACTTAAAGATTCAGGACCTGACACAGATTCGATCAATACATATATCGGTCAAATAGATATTTTATCTGCATTCAAACAGAGTAATGAGTTTAAGTTGATTGTACTGTAATTGGGGCTTAAATGTTACATTTAGCACCTTAAGCAGCAGTAGCTTTGTATAAGTTACTTCTTTAATATTATTATTGAGGAGAAGAGAAATATTGAATAAACGATGTAAAGTGGTTGCTGTATTTTCAAACACTGTAAAAAAATGCAAACATTTTTTAAGTTTTATGCTGCTCCATCACACTTGTATGAGCAGCAAATTTGACCAAATCTAGAGACCAAAACTGTTTTTATGCCAATAAATCTCACTCAGTTTAAAGGCCCACCTCTTAGAATAAGATTTTCATGATCACAAAGAAACTCTGGTAGATGAAACTGTAGATAAACGTAAAAAAACAGCGATTTGGCACCAAACTCATGCTTCTTTCTGCACAGTGAGGCTTAAATCTTCACACAATAAGAAAGTTTATTGAGAGTATTTAATCAATTTAGCTTTTGGTCTTCAGTATCACAGTCACAGTCACAACGGACAGTAAGACAAAGATATTCACCCTCATTCTTCTTCCTTGTCAAAACACGAGGCATACGTTACCCACAATGCATCTCCACCACTGACAGTTTTGCTGAAATATTGAGTAGTGTTACTGTTAGGAATGTTTCCAAATAGATTAGAATCTGATGCAATTCATTGGTAATATGGCAAAGACAAACCTCGTTTTTATTATTTTAACGGGAACATCCATTATTTGGATTTTTACATCAAATGCTCCGATATATCTTCCAGCAGCCAGGCTTTCAGTTTGAGTTGTAGCTCTTCGGCGGGAAGTGATCATGCCCCGAACACCGACTTCATCACTCATACAGAAACACCGGCGCTGTATTGATTAAAATATTTTAAAAAAAACAACAAAGACGATCAATATTTGTCTGGAACCTGCCTGAACACCGCCGACCCCTTTGTGGCTCAAAGTGCTGTACATTAAAACGTCGAGGCGCGAAGGAGCCGCGAAGGTCCGGGCTCTTACATCAAAGCAGTGACAAGAAAACACCAAATGACTTAATGATTAATGCCGGATCAATTTCTGTGTTATGTTTACTGTTTTCTGCCAAACGCGCCAGTGATGCATAAGAAAGTGTGCAGAATGAGGAACTCTTGCCAAGCACGGTGGCACTTTGACTTATTGCTTTCTGACCTTTCGTGGCATTTGGAAAGGGCAACTCTGCAGACAGATGGTGCATACACATATGCAAATTGATAAACGTTAGGTGATGGCAGTGGCGGCGGGTCTTATCACGGATTCAAATTATTTTCTCTACACCTGTATGATGACAGAAGGGCCACTGACGTTTGAGCTACTCGGTCATTTTCATGTCAGTAAGACGCACAAGCTTCAGTCAATATTTATTCACATAGCCTGACAGCACAAATCACTAAATTTGCCTCAAGGGGCTTTACAATCACGACTTTGTCAGCAAAGATAGAAAGGATGCAAAAATGTCAGACTGAATTTGCCCTTTAAGAGGGAAAGAAGACAGATTAAACTTTTTATGAGGCTAAAATTTTAATGGACTCGACCTCTAACCTCGCTGTCATTAGATATTTGTCTCCCGTAAAAGCTCATTTCAGCTCCCAAAGCACATAACACCACATTTAATAAATGCTAAATGCTAATTTTTGTCAAGCATGACCTGTGACCTCTACTGATTTTTTTTTTTTAATAAACAGACATGAACATGATCGGTGTGGATCTAATGAATGTGAGCTTCCATCAGTGTATTTACATGAAAATCACAACAGGAATATTGCAAAAATAAAAAGGTCCTCAAGGTCGAAGCGAAGCATTTACAGGCTTCACAACAGCCCGTTTATGCAATTAAATGAGGTCATTTAACAACTTTTGTGTGGAAGGTTAATGTCTAAAAATGATGTTTACAGGAAACATCTTATTAGAGCCAAAAGAGAAGATGCGCAGGGATTTTATATTTGCCAGGAAAAAAAAAAAGAACTAATTTCAGTCCAAGATTGTGATGTGTATGTTATTTCCCAACCAGTTCAGACACTGTAATTTAAACCAGTCTTTGTGATTTATGGCTCTCCACCATGAAAGGACCTTTTAGCCATTTTAGCAAGATATTTGTAATTAGAAAACTGACATTGCCTAACGTTGTTTATGCGATTATTTCAACCATTTCCTCAAAGATTCACATTCTTATACGTCTGCTTTCCGTTAGCTGAGAGATTAGCTGAATCAAACACAGTGCAGCACCATCAAAAATGTTCATGCTACAAATCTGCAACAGTTCATGCATTTTTTAATCAAGATAATGGAGGAAATGTTTTCACTGAATGTATCTACCGAGCTGCAGCGTCTTCAACCAACCGTTTCCTGTGACATTCTTCCTGCACCATAAGAACATCCATCACTTCCTCCATTAGAGAGACATTTTGCCAGCAAATGTAAATCACCATTGCAAATTAGTCTCATTTGAACTGAATGGAACGCACAAGGTCTTATAATCTACTAACATAACAATAAAAATGGATATTGTAAATATGCGTGCGGCTCATGCTTCATCTATTCATCCATTTTCCACAGGGAGGTCAAAGGTCAGGGTCAGGAGCGTATCAGCGCTGATGAGTCTGCCCTGCAAGGTTAAATAGGCTGAATATGTTCTGATGTAGAGACTCGAGGTGGCCTCTCTCATCTCCATGTTGCTCAAACATGATCCTGACTCACATTATCATCTTTTCTCTTCGTCTCTCTGCAGTCTCTTCCTGCCCCGGATGCTCAGAGAAAGAGAGAGAGAGAGCAGCTCATCTCTTTCTTCTTCTCTTCCAGCCTGTTGTGACAATTCAATCTGTTCGGCATCTTCTTGTATGAATTATGGATGAAAGCCGCAACCTCTGAACGTGGTGAGGATTTACGCTGATCGAGCGGCCCTTCGCTTTATAACTCTTCCTGTCACAGGCTCAGCGTGGATCTGAAAGAGGCCGTGAAAATAAAAATATTTGAGCTAATTTGCGGAGCGCCGAGGCAGAAAGAAATGAGCCATTTGCTTGTTTTTTTCTGTCCAGTTTTTCAAACTGAATCTGAGGAAGGAATCTGATTACATTTTTTCCCCTTTTTTTAATTCGTTTGTTAGATAAGATTTGTTTTTATTTCATTTCATTTATTGTCTTTTCTATCAGTTATGGTAAAAAAGTATGTGGATTGAAACATTACATCACAAACACCTTTTATGTTTGAATTTAGAGGCTCAAACCATCGAACCAGCTCCAGACCCAACGACATTTAAGACAACAGTAAACTTTGTAGTAGCTGTGTGGAAAATCCTCCTCCTGCACCAACATTACAATGAACCACGAACAAAGCCGGGTCCTGAAGAAAAAGATCTTCCTGTTATGTGAAAAATTTGGCCTTCTGTAGGTGTCACAGGTTTATCGACATGATTTTAGAGTCAAATGTTCAATATTCATTCATATAAAGTTCAGATACTTGTGTAATCTTGGCCAAACTTATAAAAACAACGATGGTATTAAATCTGTTACACATGAATTGACCTCGGCTGTTACTTGAAGACTCGAATCGTCTAACTAGAACAACAAAAACCTGGAGGAAATGTTCCTGGCAAAGACCTTGCGGTGCTTCGGAGGGTTGTTTTAACATCTTTAAATCATTCAGGGAATCACAAAATCAATGATCTGCCTCTGCTAATCCCGGCTTTAAGACAGTTTTATCTCACATCCGACATCTCCGTCAGAGGAAGCGATCAGCTGTAATATATCATTTTCTGAGAACTTTGACCGAAAGGACGGTGAAAGTCACTGAGAAGTTTCTCGAAAGTTACCGCAAACTTCAACCAGAAAATCATTTTCTCAGGGCTGCGAACCTCGGCTCCCCTCTCTCTCCATCTCTGCTCCCGCCGCCTTGTTGATATTCAGATAAACAAGAAGGTTGAATGGGAGTTCATCCTCCAGTCAGAGAAAATCTCATTCTGCCTGTCTGACATTTATGTAGAAGAGGAGGAATAAAAGGCTCAAGGTTTGTGATTGTCAGTAGACTGAGGGACCATCAAATCAATGACTCAACAAGCTCGCTCTCTGCTCGGGTTTCGCTTCTCTGACTTTTCTGTGGGACAGTGAATATCAGTGTGTGGTGAAAATGAATGTCAATAATTTACTATTTTCTGTAACTTTGAGGGCCAGTTCAAGCTGGTTTTGAACGCACCACGTGAATAATATATTTACAAAAACTAAGGTCAGGTTTTCATTCACAGGTAGATTATTTTTTAACTAACTTTTCTGAGAAAGGGGCGACAGATAATAGTTCATGAGTTTCTGACTGATAGTTTTATGACAGTATTCAAGGACTTGGGTGCATAGAGTCGGTGGTCGAGTGTCTGCAGAAACAGAGTTTACAAAGAGTCAAATAATGGAAATAAACTCTCATTTTCTGGTCAAACAAAAGATATTCCAACACACTTAAGTCAAAATTTAACTGCTAAGCACTGATAACATTAAGGTCTTCCGGACTGAAGCATCTAAACCGCCTTAAAAATGATGGTGGAGCCAAAAACTCCTGATGTTGTACAGGAGGAAACTACATGATGTTTGCAGACACACCGAGGTTCCTCACTGTCTGTAAATGCATTGTATGTGTATTGTTAGTGGTAATAATTCTCTTTTCCCTGAAGGATGACAAGTTCAGCCTTGTGCAGGCTGAGCTGTCTGACATCCACTTTAAAATATCTGCCAGGCGAGCGTCAATTCATGCAAACACCTGAGTGTCAGGTGGAATAAGGAGACTGGCTCTGTGTCCTCAGCACGACAGGAGAGTGTGTGACAGCGTATTTCCTTGTTTAGAGGGTTTTAGACATTTAATTTGTACAAACACTCCAATACAACGGAGGAGAATGGGAGTGGGACCAAGGACCAATGGCCCAAACTAACAACAACAAAGAGCCAGTGGTGACATGAATGTGAGTGTTCATAGTCTCCTTTCAGCTGGCAAATCAAAGCAATTTTCTGCCATGTATTCTCTATCTGTTCTCTGGCTGCAGAATGAATGTCCTAAATTATACCAATTTGGCCCAAAAATACACAGCAGAAGACACTTCTGACAGGCTCATGCTTTCTGGTGCTCAGTGGAGCTCCTGGAAAATAATGAAAGCAAATGTGTGTGTGTGTGAGTGAGTGTGTGTGTGTGTGTGTGAAGCCCTGCGATGTCTGCAGAATAGAAAATTAGATTAAGTTTCTGGAGGTTTAGAGAGAAAAAGTGTGAAAGTCAGTTACAATAAGAAGCTCAGTCAGTCATTCATAAAAGCCAAGTATTGCATCTCATCAGCGGGGAGAGAGCGAGGCGGGATGAAACACTTCAGGGGACGAAAAAAAAAGGGAAAAGAAACTCAGACTTTGTTTCCTCTCAGGGTTTCAAACGCAGGCTGCAGCTGTGGCACAAGACACTGTTTGCTTTTCAAGGATGTGTTGAGGTCAGTGCCGAGGAAGATACAGGGGAGGTTAACAAGGTTTCAAAAGCCCTTTATACACGAGCGACTTTTTGGGGTCTCGTATGGTCACGTTAACAGAAAATCTGCCTGCTGAGGATCAGAAGAGACTCTCTGCACTGCAAACCACTTCTGTTTCTGCTGCCTTTTTCCCCTGGAAATTTGCTTCATTATCAAATACAGCTGGTCATGCAAAACACTCTGCCCTCAAAGTTTGTGCTCCAGAAAAATGTGGTGCATGTATATTTAATTAGAGAGAGTGCAGCAGAGCTGATGATGATGACTGGCAGCTGGTGGCCTGACTCCCACACACCTGACTCTACTTGTGTGATGAAGCAAGGGTTTGACACCACACAGGCTCCACTATGTCTCCATTTAGATTTTTTCCCTTAAGTTACTTTTCCAAATGACAAACGAGTTAATCAAAGCTCGAGCTTCGCCGCTGTCCCTTCAGAAAGCTCTGAGTGATGGTGACGTGTGTGTTTGTCTTCGGTCAGGTGGCAGCCTGCTGGCAAACACACACACACACTGTTTACAAAATGCCCAACTTCTGTCTTTCTCGTTACCGTCTTCATTTTTAATCCCCGTCGACCTTCTTTCACAATGTCGTGAGAAATGAAAATGGCACGAGTCGATCCGTCACACGAGAGATAAGAGTGCTAACGTTGGCTGTTCTCTTCCCTGCTCGCAAGATCCAACAGGGTTTAAGAGATTTTCTGTAAAAATGTTCACTGCAAGTTGCGGTTTAGTTGAATGTTCAAGGTTAATAACATCATTAAAAACAGGCAACGAGACACTTGCAAATCTTGAGGCAGCGATTTGTTCGGCTGTGAGTTGGAAACACATCCAACCTGAACAGCCCAGCAGCCAGCAGCTTCATATTCTCGTCTAAAGCCCCGTGTTTCCGCTCTGCTCCCGGTCTTCCCGCTGAACTCGCCTGCTTCTCCACGTCGCCATTTGTTCAATTCATCTAACTGTCCGCCGGAAACTTCCCCCCATCAGTGGATGAAGGTGAAAGCAGCCATCAAGTGTCAGACTCTACTCATTCATCAGTCAGGATCTGTCACGCAGGACTTCACACGCCTGAACATCACACTCACAGGGCTGAAGATCTGGGTTGAGGTCAGGAGGTCTGGAAGAAGGTTTTTTCTATCTGTTTTTGCCTGAAATATCTAAACATCACCCTTCTTTTTACTGAAAATTCAAAAGCTGATCATACTTGTGTCTCATTATGTTTTCCATCTGATGTTTTGTGTCGTATTTTGAGTGTTTTATTATTAATCTGAGGCTTTGTTATCGTGGTTCAGTCTCTTTTTTAGGTGATTACACTCTGCTGGTGCGTTCGGGTGCACGTTAAACCCTCAGTGTGTTTGAGCTGGCTGGTCATTCTGGGTTATGAAGGAAAATTTCTCTGATTTTATTTTATCTTTGCTCTTTCTTGGCTGCCCATTAGCCGATGTAATTACCAGGCATGTGTTAGTGGGAACTTTCAGAGAATTCATGCCTTTTTATTTTGAATTAGCCCTTCAGATTTTCTTTTTCTTCTTTTTTTCTTAGCAGTTTTGTGTCCAAGCGTCTGAGTGCCGCTGACATCTCGTTAGATTTCTTTGTGACTCAAACAAAAGCTCTTCATTTTAAATTGATCCCCTGAAAGTGATAATTTGCTGAGTTTGTGTCAAGAAGAAAACACAAAAAAAGGGAAAATGGCAAAGAAAAACACATCATGTCGGTTCACCGCCTCCACTTTGTGAACGGTTAACACATTACAACTCAAGATGAGAAAAAAAAGCCTCAATAATTATAAAATTCTGCTTGCAAACACTGAAATAAACTGCAACAAACATGTAGAGTTTATTTCTGGAGCTGCTAATGTTGCTGCTCTTCATTGAAAAGACACAGAAGACTATTAAACTGAAAATGAACTGTGTTGCTGTTAAAAACTTCATCTGTGTTTTGCATTTCAAATGTGTGTTTTCTGCATCCAAAAAGCACATCGGTTGTGTCTGTGTGTCACATTGGTCTCCGTCCAACATTCACAAGGTTCAGGTGACTTTGCAGCCTCAGCAGATGGCTGCAGACTCCAGCCTCTTGGACAGCAGCGACGCTGTCAGAGCGCCAGCACACACGCAGCCAAAACTTAGTTTCCCCCCGTCTCACAAACCTCATTCCAACCCAAACTGGTTAAAACAGAAATCAATGGCTGCAAAAATAAACACGGAAATAAACAAATGATTCCTACAGCTGCTTTTGCTTGGATTTAAACAATGAGAGATCATCTGTGGCTTCACATGAAAATGAAAATAAGTGAAACCTCTTAACTTTTAAAGCTGTCAGAACCTCTGAGTTTCATCACCTTCTGTAAAAAATGAATATGGAAAGCTCTAAATATATTTAATAAAACCATTTTTTTCTCCTGAATTTACAGCAATACCTATCGTATCTAAATGAGAAGGGAAATTACTGTTTATTTAAATGCAAGTCTGCTTGTCCTTCTAAACAGAAGCACAAAAACATGCATTTAAAAACGAGGAGCGACCACGCATGCCGTGTTTTCTTTCTTTACCCACAAACAGTGACTGAAACACGGTCCGGCTCTGAGTGACGGCAGCTGGTTTCTGTCTGCAAACTTTCACAAAGTCATCGGCAGTGAAATTTATCCTCCCCAGTTTCACCTCTCGTCTGCAAAGATGGCAGAAGCCAGCCGACATTCTGGAGGCTTCGAAACTGTTCTCAACAAACCGGCAGTTCATGTTTCTTTTGCCTTTATCGGCTATTTAATTTACCGACTTTGGTCTGAATCAAAATAAATACAACTTTCTTTTGTATGCATGAGAGAAAAACTGTTTCTGCCCACAATCAGACAGGACGATTTCCTTTTGAATGTAATGTTCTGCCGTAACAACCAGTGATTGTGTCCGTAAAGTGCCGGGCAGTCGTGGCGTTCGCCTGTTTCATCCTGAAAAGCTCCGATAAATTGTTTTCATCACATGTGCAAAAGCTTGTCAGCGTGCACCGACTCATCTGACAGAAACACAACATATATATACTTATGTTTTGCCTTTATTAAAGCCACGGGGACACTTGTTTTGTGTTGTCCGTCGCTTCCTTTCACAGGTTTACTGTCCGAACACTCAGTGTGTGATGGAGGTGATGTTTCTTCTCGGTCTCATTGTCTCTGTGCTGGATTCTTGTCCACTAAGAGTCCCACATTACTGCTGAATCTCTCCAAATTTAAAAAATAAAAGTATTATGGATTGCACCCTTTAAACGTGACATGCTGTTCCAGTGCAACACAATGCTGCTGCAGTAAACAGCTGGTCACAGCTGTATGAACAGTCGTGGACAGCAGACACCCAGCAGTCTGTCCTCTTCTTCTCTCCTGAGCGAAGCCATCAGTCTCCTCCCTCGTTTCCTGACATTAGTCATTTAAGTCTCTTCTTATCGCCTTTGATTCCTCTTCCTCTGCATCTTCTGCTACCTGTGAGCAGTCCATTTAGATTTAAAAGGGCCCGCAGGACTCTCAGCCGGCCGTGCCGGGGCTTTCTGCCGCCCTGACCCGGATAATATGTGACTCTTTTAATAAGAGGTAATGAAACTCGCCACCTCGGCACTTAGCGCTGACGTCTCTCTCTCCCGGCTCCTCTCACTTATTCTTCATTTCCTCCATTTTTAATTCTTTTATCTACTTCAATTTATTCCTGTCTCTTTCTCTCAGCCCCTGTCTGTCTCTCTGAGCTGTCTGAAGGGAAGCTATAGACGGTAATTATCTCTCTCTCAGGCCCGTCTGTCTGCTGCTGAGACACACATGCACTCTCGCTCTGCTCTGCCATTTTCTTGCGTCGCTGAATGACAGAGGGTGAATCAGTGCTGCCCGCTGGACGCCGATGTGACACGGTTAACACTCGGCTGTCAGCAGCCCGTCACTCCCTCCACTTCCACCGACCCGATAAATGTTGTGTTCGCACAACTCTTCCCTGACTCCCGAGGTTTCACTCCAACCGGCTGAATTAGAAAGCTTACATTTTAATAGAAAACCGGGCTTGAAGGTGTGGGAACTATTCAAGTGTCAGTGCTTGTCAGATTATCGAACAGACTTGGAAACTCCCCTCTTTTTCCTCTCAACTTCCTGGTGTTGGATTCGGAGGAGATGCTTCTGACAAGTTTTGTAACTTTCCAGAAAAACAGACAACTGACGAGCGAGACGACTTCAGACCCAAATTGGCCACTGGAGAGGCGAGGCGGTAAACATCACGAGCAGAGCTTTCAGGCTTTGTTTGGCACTTTTCACTTCACTGCTTCTGTCACTTTTCACAACATGAATGAACTTTTTAAAAAAAAGACTTTCCTAAAGTGTGCAAAATCATCTCTGTTTGCACAGTCATCTCATCTAACAGAGCTCGGCCCATTTTCTGGTGAAGCCAATCAGAGCAGGTTTAACACACCTGGACACGGTCACATGGTCACATGGTTCTTTGCAAGCACTGATTGATTTCAAGCCTCCTGCTTCACCCTTTGGCTGCATGCTGAGGCTCCACCACCTCCTCTTTAAAGGATCACAATCATGTAATCATGATTTTTACAAACTTGTCCTGACGACTAGAAGTCCTTGAGATGTTGGTCAAGCAGACAAGTTTGACTGTGAAGTCAGAAAACACACAGTCTTTTGTAAATTTCATGCTAACGTTTAAAAATATCCTCCTGTCTGTCCACTTTTCCTCTGTGAGGGCAGCTCGAGGTGACGTCCACAGGTCACAAACAGCATCTACGTCCACTGTTCTCCCCCAGTAATGTGGTGGTTTCTCTCTGGGAAAAAACAGATAATTTACTCGACTCATTAAACTGCTTCTTCCCTTTTTCGCCTTTATTCTCTTCCAAGGTTACAGACACAATCTGAAGGGTTTTCTGTCTCTGCTTCTCCACAACACAATGATCTCCTGGTTGTTTTCTTCCTCTGTCTCTTCCTACTTTTGGAGGGATCATGCATATTTCATGGATATACGCCTCTTTTAGCAGGAAATTATATTTGGAAGATGAATAAACAAAAGGGATTTGATTATCCAGACTGAACTCCAAAGTAGAGCTCTAAAACTTTTTATTTACAGGCCACATGCCTGCAGGGATGTCTGCTGGGGGGGGGCGAACCGGAGCCCACGACTCTGCACCTTCGCCTGATAAAACTGCACAATGTGTGTGTGTGTGTGTGTGTGTTGTGATATTGAATATTTCTTACTTTGTGACCTTTTCTTACAACATCAGGGGATAATTTAATGTTTAGGTGCGTGACAGTGCTTGTGATCCATTATGTGTTTGTTTTTTATGATCATTCCTGAAAAGTGCAAGTAGAAAGTGAAGATGCAGCTGGTGTGAAAAGGTTAAAAGTAAAAATATTTGCATAAAAGTAAAAGGCTGCAGAAACTTGTTTTGGATTTTTTGACAATATTCAAGAATGAAAAGTAAACTGAGGCTCTCGTTGTCTCGAACTTTGACCCCTGAAACAGGAGTTGGACGAAACACAAGCTAATCTAATCCATAA
>JAQNCA010000006.1:19816062-19826552 GCA_029783725.1 Acanthurus tractus | reverse complement strand
ATTTAAATGCTCAACTCTTTTATGTTTTGGACACTCAATTTGAGTTTTCTTACCTTGTACACGACTTATCATTAATCAATAAGCAGATGAGATTCACATTTAAGAGTAAAACATGGCTGAAGGCTTTTCTTCTTGGGCTATTCTTTCAAATTATGATAATTTTTAGACAGATTACGGCTCAAATATTAGATGAATAATCATTATGTTGATGGGTGTTGATTTCATTCTTGTGGATGATTGTCTCCACTCTCATCATGATTTGAATAAATAAAAGAAAATGGTGCAAAAATGTCTCTGGGTTGAATTCATAAGTTTCTGTATTTGGCAGCACTGGCACGTTTTAGTAACTTCTCTTTTCACACATCTCCAAACGGTTAGTGATGGATCCTTTGTGGTTGGAGGTTTTGTTGAAACCTGCTGAGGACTGAACCGTGCTGTCTGACCACCAAACTGCTGCCTTCACTGACTGGAAATTCATCTAAAGTCACTGTGAATAACAGCAGCTTACGGGCTCCTACTGGTTTGAAATGAAGGATTGCACCTATTTGTCCAACCGCTTCATCGCAGAGTGGAACGTAGGGAAGTAATTGGGTGTTCAATCAGCCAATGGCAGGTTTCCATCACAGAGTAGCTGACGGTGCAGTTTGCCACAACCGAGGTCCCTCTGAGTAAATACAGGCTCTGCTGCTGCCTTTGATCACCGTTTTCTCTCATTCTGATTAAAATTTAATGTAATTGACAAAGTATTTCTTTGAGATTTGAGTATTTTTCATCTAAATCAAACAGTCAGCAGTGCAAAGTAATCAGATCAGTATTTTACAAATTATACTTAAAGGATTATTATACGACCGCTAATCTTTTTTTCTTGTATTTGTCTCTCTTTATTCTATGTAACAGCAATTCTAAGGAATAAATAAATGATAAATAAGTTGAAAACAACAGGACAAACTAATCCAAACACACTTGGTGTGATTTTAGAGTAACATGTCAGTGGGCAGAAGAGTGAAACAAAGACTTTTTTTGTAAAAAAAAGTTGGAGGTTCAAACAGCAAACTCGCTGCAGACCAACTGTCAGCTGTTATCACCGAACAGCCTGCAGCACACTCTCCCAAATGTGGCGCCGTCGTAAAATTGGATAAGAACACAAACACATCATATGATCTCTTAATGCTGCGTGTAAAATATGCATGAGGGGAAGACAAAGAAACAGTGAATCACTTTGTTTTCCAGTTCGTAGCAGAACTGACAGGAGGAACGTTAACACACACAGACTCATTCAACAGGCTTACCCGCTAAATTGTGAAATGCGATGTGTGTTTTATCAGACTGTAAATGATGCTCCACAGTTTTTAGAGACACGACATGACTGCACTGAAAACACACACACACACACATAGAGAAAAAAAACCTACTTGGCACCTCAATTCAGTCATTTGAAAGCCCAGCGTGACATGGCCGAGGGAAACGAATGAATAACACCTTTCCCTGCATCATTAACTCCTGTCAGCCTCCTGAACAAAGACCCAAACTGCTCCACTGGGGCTGCTGGTGTGCCAGTACACTCAGGCTGTGGTCGGACTGGCCGGTCTCCAGGTGTCAAGGTGTGAATGTGTACAACTGTCCCCTGAAGCTACGGCTGTAAACACTGCCATTTAGTTTTGTGTTTTTGTCAACTAGACTTCATTAAAAAAGAGCTTAATAAGTCCCAAAGTGAGTGAGAGCCAAAGTGGATCTGATTTTGTGGTTCAAAAGTATCTGATAACGAGAAATATCAAATAAGAGCAAGTTAAATCTCCAGAAAAGTAGATTTTTTTCAATCTTTTGCTTTACGGTGATTTTCAAGTGCAGACAGTGAGACGTTCCAGTGTCGCATAGAAGTTGTGAGGGGGAGTTAAGTTGAATATTTGGACCCACAAAGCACAGGACTTTGTTAACAGAGCCAAAGAGGTTTCCTGAATGTTGTTGGCATTTAGCTAATGAAGCACTTAGTCAAAGATAAATCTCTAATGTTGATTTTTTTACTTTTTAAATGAGCATTTGAAGTCTGAAGCTGCTGAATTTACAACAGAAGTTAAGTTTCTCTGGATGTTGTGATGTATTTTAAAGCTCTTTATAAAACAGCCGGGGATCCAAACTGACTGTCCACCATCCTGCTGCAGCACAGGAGGTGAGTTTCAACAATGTGAGTGCTGAGTCCCTGCAGTGACTAAACTGCTTCTGTGGGATCTGTGGGAGTCAGATTTAGGAGCTTTAACTGATCCCAGGAAAGGCTGACATGATGGAGCATAAGGCTCCAGATGACACACACACACACACACACACACTCATACACGCCTTTATGACTAACAGTGCACTGTCGGGTTTCTCCTGCTAACAGGGGGCTTATATTTCTGGTCATTGTAAAAAATCCAAAATGGAAAAGAACATTTAATTTAAAGGTCTTTAAACATAATATTTCTGCACACACACACACTCTGACATTCAGTTTTCTCTCTCCTCACATCCTGTGAACTATTTTCTTTTCCCTCATGTGCAGAGAAAGGAGGGTTTTTTTCCTTCCTACTTGCTTCTTCTCCGGCTCCGTCTGGCCACAAACCCGTGAAATGACTTGTGCTTCACCAAACACGCAACCTTTTACCCGACTTGACCATCTTTACACGGCAGATGGGAAGCTATGGGAATCACTCTGTTGCTAGAATCACATCAGTCGAATGAGCAATGTTGAAATAATCATTTTTTACCAGATAATGTGATAATATTATGGTTGAGGTTATGGTAAGACTGAAAGTCACATAGAAAAAAACATATCAGAAGCAGAAAAAGCCACCAGTCTTCTATGAGACCAAAACTAACCAAAAATCTGTTAAATTAAGAAGTTTAACAAGCTGTAAAATGACTGTAGACGTCATTCAACTGGGGGGAATGTCAAGATTTATCCTAAATATCAAAAACACGTTCTTTGTCGCACACAATCACACTCAGAACAACGTGGTGTAATTTTGGCAAATCCAACGTGATTCGAAGCATTCTTCATTCTTTTCTTCCCTGCTGCCGAACGCCAGATGGACGGATTCAGCAAATAACAGCAGACCGGTCTGCAGCCAATGGCAAAGTGTTTCCTCTGATTTTTAAATAAACTCATTTGCATGCGAGGGGCCGCTCCTTTGCACAGTTGGCAAAGTGGATGAAAGCCAGGTTATTGTAGTTTTTTCTCTGTCAGGTGTTTGATATACTGACATCAAACTCCTGTGTCATTATGAACTATAAAAATATGACTTCCAGATTCAACAACAAGGCCTGCACAAGATTATTTGCACCATTTTCTGTCGTCTTTTTGCACGAGAGATCGACCTCTCTCATACTTATTGTAAATACTCTGTTTGTTTTAAGTGATATTCTAATGTTTACAGCCAGTAAGCTGTATGATTAGATCTAAATATGATGTATTCAGGCAAATATTTGACATGAGAGGGTTTATGTTTGAATATTTCACAACTCCTGAGTTCTCAAGGATAGAAAACAGCAGAAATGAGGAGATATAAAGGCGCCTTTGTCAGCTCTGATAGCAACACTTGCTCATTGTGTAGAGCTCAGTGTCACGCTCGAGCTGCTGGCTGTAAATCAGAGCTGCCTGCTGGTCAGATGTGAGGGATGAACACAGAGGCACAGGCTGAATGCTGGGAGTTACTTTCTCCTGACATCGTGACCAAAACCCTGTAATTACAGAAAATATGAAGAGAAGGGAAGCATCTTGCTTTCAGAGGTCTCTTTGTAGAGTCTCTCTGGCCTTTTTTTTCAGCTTGTACCTGAATTCTGCGGTTTCGAGTTCAGTTTAACTCCTGAGCTTCTCTTCGTGCTTCAACACATCGGCTTTATTTCAACGTTGGCCCACTTTTATTATATTAGAGCTTCAAGTTAAAAACCAAGGGTGAGACAGGCAGTGTGAGAGATAAGACAACAGGATAAGAGATGCACAGTAAAGGATTTAGAAAATTCATCTTGTACTTTAATGAGACAAAAAGGAGGGAGAAAGACATTCGTGTGTAAAATCTCAAATCTGTAACAGCCTGGAAATGGAGACGATATGAAGAAAATTAAGATGCTGCCTCCTGATTTTGCGCTGTTATTTAACAGCAGGGGGTAATTCTTTGAAAATCCTCTTTTGAGGAGGAAACAGTTTTAGTAAATTTAAGAAAAGCAAGAAAAGCCAAACACTGTAATTTAGACGGCAGGAAAAAAAAACAAATTAAGACAACTGCTAATTTTCTTTCAACTACAAAAAAAAAGGAAATTGGTTTGAGATTTTAATCACAACCAAAGACAGGAAGTGACATTGAAATGCAAGATGAAGAAGAGTAAAAGGATTTACATGGACCTTGATTGCTCTTCATACTGCTGATTAGTTGATTTAAAAAAAAAAATAATGATATATTTGTTTACATGCTTTAATCTAAATGGCGGTGGCATGAAAGAAAAGCAAAAAGGCTTTAAAACTCCATCAGTCTCAAACTCAATCCTGCAGCCTTCAGCCTTGCTTTTGTTTACTTATTAGAAAATACATCACATGAAAGTCTTAAGAAATCCTCTGAATGAATCATCGATTTACTTTCAATACAATTTACAACTCATTTTTGATTTCACCATTTGACTTTTTCATACTGAGGAACGTGGGAGCTACCAAACACCTGATGAGGGAGAACGAAAGAGTTTCTCTGGTTTGAGAGAGCAAAACATCAGGAGTCATCTGAAACATTTGTCCTAGCTGCTGGTAAACTGGCTTATGAATTTCATTAGTGAAATGAACAGATGTGTCCTGCTGTTTGTTTGCAAGAAAAACTGCATGCATGAAAATAAACACACTTTCATGGACAAAACTGAGACTTAAAATGAGCTGAGCAACAATACAAGACTTCCTAGATATCTCAACCAACAATTTAGAAAAGAGATGAGATTGATTAGTTTAATTTATTAAGCAGGTGACTGATCACATGTCAGCTGGTGCCAGGTGAACTCAGGACGGGTTCAAAATCGATGCCAGAAAGGCGGCAGAGCTTCAGGACCGGTTTAAATATCAGAGAAGGAAGTGTGCAAACAGAAACAGTGACAGTTTGCTAAAACTGGCTGCAGGCGACTGGATTTTACTGCAGTTTGTCTCACACACCTCCAACCACTCGGCTGCTGGCTGCAGAAGAAGCCGAGGCTCTGCAGACTGAACCCCTCCAACAACGGACGAGACTTTAAAATAAACTTCCACTTTTTTAGATCGAGAACAAAAAACAACAAAAAAAACCCGATAAGAGCTGGAGTTTTGAGCAGATAGGTGGAAGGTTTGATTAAGTAAAGGACGAGAGGTTACTCCCACAGACACTCTCCTCTCACACCTCCAGGACTCTTGTTGCTATGATACCTCTCCAACATCACTGCCACCTGACAAATAGCGTTTGTCATCTGCAGCTTGCTGTGAAACAGACAGCAGCTTAAACCGAAAGTCAGCCACTGAAGAGATTTATGTTTTTTTTGGCAGGAATTAAGTAAACAAGAGTTCTCAGCACATCGTCTTACCTTTATGCACATTATGCAGAGAAAGGATTAAAGGATTCGCTTCCTGATGGCAAAGTTTCTTTAAAAAAGACGGTCATTACTTTCAGCCAGATCATCAAAAGCAGAAGTTTGTTTAGATGCAATTAAATTGAATTGGGGTCAGTCGGGTTAGAACAAAGAAACCTGAATCAGACCTGCAAATGGGCGGATCATGAAGGAAGAAAGGGCTCATGGGAAGGACACGGTTTTGAACCGAATGTTCGGTTCATCAGAAGTGTAGAAAAACATTGTGGTGGAACTAACTGAAGTTTTACGGCTCGGCATCCTCCTCACACGGCTCCGTCTCTCTAAAGAAGGACTGCCAAGATGAAGGGTAGCAGACTTGGCGGTTCCCTGCTGACGTTGTCTGAAGCATCAATATGGCGAATTCTGACACCTCAGAGCCACAGAGACGGAGAGGAAGATAAAGCCCACAGAGGCATCGAGTTCAGAGTCTCCTGAGCTTCAGCTGGAGGATGTTTCTGGTGCTTCTGGCTATAAAACCACTGTCGACTCTGCAGAGAGCAACAATCAGTTTATGCTGCATTAAACGTCTTTAACCCAGAAACAACGAGCAGTTTGTTGAATGTTTATTCTCCTCAGGACAGTGAAGGGTCTTGATGTTCTGAGAAGTTAGGGAGACTTGAAATGAACAAATATTTCTTCATCAGTCTCCCACTGATTGATTATTCTGATGAGCTGTTTAAATGTTCGTCAGATGCATTTTTGTTCCTGTTTTTATTGTCTGACAAACAGTCCAAAAACCAAAGAGATTTAGTTTACAAAGACATAAAATCCTCACATTTGAGAAGCTGGAACCAGCAAACACGAAGCATGTTTGCCTGATAAATAAATCAACTATAAATTCAATATAAAACTGTTTAATCAACTCAACAACGAGGCTGAATCCTCTCATTTCCCAACTTTGATTCTTCACATTTCTAACAAGCGGATTTCTTTCTTCGGTAATATCACAAAATATTTCTGAGGTCTGGATTTAAACAAACAGAGACGTGAATGAATGGAGACTGACACAAATGGGACACAGAAGAACATCTGTTACATTTCAAACAGCTTCAAACGCTCACATCGAGCGGATGAGGGAGACGGAGACGCTGATATGATGCAAACTTCCAGCAAAACCGAGGAATCGTTTAACCACCAGATTCAATGTAATCACTTTATTCACCTTGAAACTTCAGCGTTAAAATGCTTCATCCTGAGTTAATTTGCTTCAGTTTAACGGTTACAAGAGATATAATGGAGCGTCATAAACATAAAAAGGCATGTTTGTATGAATACAGGAGCTGAAACTGTTAAATGGTCATAAAAGTGGAAGTTCCTTTGTCAGGGTTTAAATTGGACATGAATAACTGACTTTCTGATCATGTTTTGTGGCTGTTTAAGATCATCATCTTTTAAATGAACTCTTGGGAAGAAGGAGTCTCCACTAAAAACAGGACCAAGCTGTTGTTTTAAGGGTGATTTTATGTGGTTTGTGTGCTTGTAGTTAAGTTTTTAATGAGTTTTAACAAAGAAGTAGAGACTCGTACAGAAATTATCCCTCTTTTATCGTCATTTATGACCCTGGAAGTGTGTTGTGTTATCAGTATGTGCAGAGAACATGACTGTGTTTTTTAATTTTTGTGTTAGAAACAATCTTGGGCATCAAACTTTGGGCAGCGGGTGTGTATATCCAACACTCACCTCCGTCTCCCTGCTATTCAACACTTTCCACGTCTGTTTTTGTTGTATTTAGTGAATCTGCACAGACAACTCTTTCCTATCACACAAACCTCCCGCTGTTTGTGTGTTTTAAAGTTTTAAGTCTCGCTGTGAGCTCGTCAGTTTGCAGGCAGCTTCACTCGCTACAGCGAGCAGAAAAGTCAATGAATCAATAAAAAATGGACTCTGTTGATTTCTTCCTGCGGAGCTGACATCTAAACTGTTGTGGTTCATTAGTTTTTCTGTTGTCAGTCGGCTCGGTGAAGGTGTCCTCCCTTCAGGAGCTTCAGGAGCTGCTGACACACTGAAAGCAGGTCAGAGTCCACGTGGACTGAAAAATGAAATCTTCAAGGGGACGACAGTGACAGTTGGTCCAGGTGACGAGACATTTGAAGTGCGAGACATGAAAGGAAAAATATCTAAAGATGCTTTTCTATCAAAACCAAAACCAACCAATCTCTGAAAGCGACTCTCATCAAAAGTGTACACAAGCACACGGACAAAATTAAAGTTAATGTTGATTAAGACTGATTCTAATTATTTTAACGAGTGTGTCCCCACTCTGAAGCAACACTATTATGAGATTTATAAATGTTAAAGGACATAATCTTAAGCTTTACTCTTTTTATTCTGAAATCAGATTAAATGAAGCCAAAAAACAGCAGGACACCAAAATGCAAATACAAAGACGGAACTTCTTCACATCGTCTTCCTCATTCTTTCTGGAAATTATTTCTGAGCTTGGTGAAGAGACGTGTGAACGAGAAATTAAGCTCCACACTCCAAGTCTGAACCCCACTTATATAATAAATCACTTTTTCTCTCCTCCTCCATAATGCACTTACTCCTTAATATATTCCATGAGGGTTCACCGCTGAGCATTGATTTGCAGTGTTCTGTACAGAAACTGTCCTGGATTATTCGCTCAGACATTGTAACACCAGCTACTCAACCAGAGACCAGAAGTGATTGAAGTTCAATTTGTCCTCGTGTCTCTTAAGCCTTAATTACAGCCCGACTCGTTCCTTATCAAAGGACGGTGGCAGTGAGAGGAGGAGTCGCAGCAGACAGCCTGCAGTGGTTGAATCCTTTCAGAGGCGCCGGGCAAAGTTCTGCCATCCATTGTGACATCAGAGGGATCGCAGCCAACCAGGTTTCTGGGTTTTATTCACATCTTTACTTCCTGAACGAGTGAGGTCAGTTTGGAAAAGGTGTGACGGGAAATAAGGTTGTTTTCTTTGATTGAAACTTGATATAAAAGTTCAGTGTTTTGGTGTTTGTCAGATGTTTTTTTAGATTTTAAAGTGCTAAACAAGGCTGAGTTAACGGAAAAGCTAAATGATTATTTATTTCTTTTTGATGGGACATTTATGTCTTTTCTTTGTCATTGCTTAAATTTTCATGATAAATATTTTCTCCAATAAAAAATAGAGATCTCCTCAGTGATAATATCTCTTATTTGATCATTTTTTGGCTGTATGTCTTTATAAAGTATAATTTTTAGTTAGAAAACTTCAGTCGAAAGAATTAATTTCTAAAATGTTCAAAAGCAGTTAGAAATCAAAAACATGACAACTTCTGTCAACAAAATGTGAGATAATAATCAGCTCAGTTGATTTCCATAAATTCCTGTTTTGATTGCAGTGAAACTCGATTAATTATTAAAGTAAGTTCAGTGAACATTCAATAATTCAAATTTCTCCTTCCGAATGCTGATTCGGAGCTACATACTGTGGCCTGTTGTTGGCGCTGTTTGTGCACTTCAATATTTAACCAGATGTGTTGATTCAGCCAGTAAGAAAAACAATGTTTTAATAATGTTTTAACAGTTTTGTTGCATCTTGAGCAGCTTCGAAAACCATAAATGTACAAACTCTGTATAGAAATTTGAAAATAGCAAAACTTGAATCACACATTCAGTCATTTCCAAGACTTCAGCTCTGCCTTCAGCCCTTTTTTAATTTATTTGAGTTTTTTTTGGTTGCCACTCGGCTCAGCAGCAGCGGTGGCAGATTTCGGTCCCTGCGCTCTGATGGGTGTTAACCTCTAAACGCGTCTGAGGCGGCGGAACATCTCATTACCGTGGAGACAAGAGGTAAACACATCCTTCAACGAGGGACCGTGACAGCGAGCGCTAATTAACAAGGAATTAAACACTTTCTTAGAGGGCTGGAGAAAGGAGAGTGTGAGAGTAAACAACACACACACAGGTGTACTCACACACACACACACACACACACACATGTGTAAAGCTATGCAACAGCAGAAATGAGATGTGTGCTGCAAAGAGCTGCAGAGGAGGCAGAGACACCAAACAAAAGCAAACCCACACATGCTGAACGGAGCGACGCAGAGCGGCTCACACACCGCAGAGCAGAGCTGCTATTGTTTCAGGAGAGGTCGTTAGACTGTAATCATCTCTGTGCAAATCAGGCGGCCATCTTTAAATGACCAACTCCTGCAGCCCTGAGCTCCTGCAAACATGCCGTTAAACCATAGAGCATCCAGAGCGTCTGCGTCCTTCTCTTTCTATACAAAAACATCAGTTTTTCCATGAATCTCCATTTCCTGAGTCTGACTGAGCAAACCTGACACCTCGGTCCACTCAGCCACTCTCTGTCCTCTGTGAACGTCCAGGCATGACTCAGAATGTCTGATTCACTTTACCAAACCAGGTCATAACAGCAGAGTTTCAATGTAAAAATCTGAAACTTGTGACTTTTCGTCTCTGTGTCTGAATGCTTTCCAGCCAGAAAGATGATCTTTTGAATCCAGCTGCCTCATGAGGTAAAAACATGCCACCACGTTAACGGATTTAAATGTTACTTAATACATTTTTAAGCTTTTATTTCTGTTGAAACATCATTCAACGTGAACAGTGGGCTTCCTCAGGAAAGCTCACAAACTCCAGCTGATTAAATTACCCAAAAAAAAATGACAACAATGTTGAGTCTGTGATGCTCGAGGACTTCATATCACCGAGCATAAAACTGGAAGTATACCACTTGTTTCATTAGTTTTTCTAGTTGAGGCTCGAAAGGCTGAGGTCTCTTCACTGAACCGGCCCATGTGGTCCTTGAAGTCTTTAAAAGCTTTTCATCTGAACAGGTGAGCTGTTCGACAAAGGAAAGTGTTTCACTGTCATTCTAATAAAATAATTTCTAAAGGCTGATTTTGAATGAAGG
>JAQNCA010000006.1:19751835-19764277 GCA_029783725.1 Acanthurus tractus | reverse complement strand
CACTGGTGCGTGAGCCTGGTTGGAGCTCACTGCAGGAAATCTCAGCCTCCTCATCCTCACCCATAACCTTCTCCGACACTGTGTGGACGGACACTTTGGTGTCCATGCAGCCTCTAGTGTCCCCTTGTCCTTCACCTGCCAGCAGCGCCTCACACACCCCCTCCTCGTCTCCATGTGTGCCAGTGGAGGGGGGGCCGATAGCTTGTCTGTGTCCGGGCATCAACATCCTGACCGGCTCTGCAGGCGAAGCCCCGGCGTTCACAGTTTCCGTGACCTCCTCGCCAAATGTGCGGCAGTTTAGGATGAGCGGAGGCAGAGGGACGCTGCGTGCCAGCTCCTCCATGTGACGCGCGAACTCCATGGTCTTGAACTGCGTGACCTTGGCGAGCTCCAGCGTCTTGGCCGAGGTGACGATGGGAATCCGCTTGGCGACCTCGAACGCCTTCTGGAGCTTCTCTGCGCCTTCGGTGCGGAAGAACTCGTTGATGGCTCTCTCCGTCTTCTTGAGGTGGCTGCTGACCATGCAGAGCCGTGCCACGTTGAGGACCATGGTGATGCTGAAGGCCACCAAGCAGACGATGACGAAGTACAAGCCCAGGCCGCTGTCGGTGTGCGCCACGCGCAGAGTCACCGTGAAGTTTCTGCTCCCTTCAGCGCTGCTGAGAGCCACGCAGGTGTAACGTCCACGATCCTGGAAGGAAACCACCGTGATGTTCAGGCCACCGTCCTCCTGAATCTGCCACTTTCCACCTGGAGTCAAAACACACAGGACAACAGCACAAAGTCAGCTTTAGTTTACAAAAAATAAGCTAAAGAAATATTAGCTGAGAATTAACAAAAACTAATTTCATGAGGAGCAGATCCTCATCAAGGGGATTTCCTGCATCAAGCAGTTAAAATATGGCATCTAAGACCCAGTTCGCTGTTATTTTATTCTAATTTTACTCCACAGATCAGCACAAAAGCATCATCTGATAAGATACAGAGCAGGAAATGCACATTTTGAGAAGTCATGGCATCTTTGATGAATGCTTACTGATGAAACGCTGTCTCGACATAGTAATGAGATTACTTTTCTTTCAAGTAAGTAAGAAAAAAAGGACTTCACGACTTCATCTCTGTTCCTCAAACTCGTTTTCTCACCAAGCAAAGGTCCTTTAGAGTTGAACCACTTGATGTCATCGTGGCCTCCGGTCACGTTGCATTCGATCAGGATGCTGCATCCCTCTTTGGCCACGACGTGCCTGCTGGAGGAGACGCTGACCGGCTGCATCGAGGAGGTCGACCCCACCTCTGACCCGTTCTGAGCTCCATCTGCTGTCCATCCGCTGAACAGCAGGAACATGAGAAGCAGGTGTGACAGGTGGCGTTTCTGAGTTGACAACATGTCAGAGGGAGTAACAGCCTCAGCTCACATCGAGACGAGACCAACCTGAAAAACAGGAAAACTGGATGGCAGTTACCCTCTGCAACACAGACGAGTTTTTCTTTAAATCTGTGATACTGTTCATATTCAATAAATGTTTATAAATCCTCAAGGCCTACCACCCTGTTGTATTATGCATTAGTTAAATGAAAAAATCAGCTTTAAGATTTAGAGGCCAAAATGCTTTTGTTCAAACTGTTTTTTGGTTGTTGCTTTTATTCTGTTTTTTTGTCGTTTTCTTTGTAATGTAGTTGCATTTTGCTTTATGTCCCCATCACAATATTTAACTACATTAATGTCCACATCTCATTAGTTACATGGATTTTCAACATTTGTTTTTTGATTGTCGTAGTTTACTTCTCTTACTGCATTTGTTTTAAAGGTAAAGTTAGAATAAAAGGTTCTGACCACTAAAATCTCTGGTCAGTGTGAAGTAACATGTCAGTTGTGAATTTCTGGTAGTTTAAGGCTTTGTAGTTTTACTGCGAGTGTTAAATAACATTAATTTAAATTAAACAAAGAGTGTTTTATCTAATAAACTTATTGAGCATTGAAAATCATCTCCTCCGATGATGTATCGAGTATTTTTTACCTGAGGAAGAAAATAATATTAGATCCACCTGAACCCCGAACAGACTCCGAGCCAGCTGCCCACCTGCTGCTCGAACAGCGACCGACGCATCAGACAACATAAACCTCCAACAACGTTTGGACTTCCTGTCTGTTCAAGGTTATTTCTTTTAGTCCCTTTTTCAGTCCGTCGCTGAGCTTTTATCTAAAAGTGTTTTAGCGAAAAAAACAAAATAGCAACCCGCTGACTTCCTGCTTCAGGTGTGATTCAGTGGGCGTGGCTTGTTTTCAGAGCTGTCATACATGCAGGTGACTTCTGCAGGTGGGACGGAACATACTGTACAGTTTATTTAAGGATTGGAGATTTCTCATCGTTATTGTCTTATTCTGTTTTATTTCAATATTTTTATTTATTTGCATACAGTGAAAAGTGTTAGTAATGATCAATAATCAAACACATTCTTTAACTGTTTATTTCCTTTAATTCTTTACGTCATTTTATTGATCAAATCGCTTCAATTTGTGTTGATTTTTATAGTAAGTACACAGACTAAACTAACAGTACAACGACAAGGTAGTGATTTCACTTTGTTGAACAAACTGGGGGATGGAAAAGATTAAACTCTGCTTTGGGAAAACTCAGTTTTAAATCTAAATAAACTGTGATTTGGTCTAACACTTGTGACTGCATTTGTGCTTAAATCTTAAATCTTCAAAGATCAATTAATAAGAAAATACAGACTTGGCGGACAAACGGACGTTAAGAATTCCCTTTTATTTAAAAAATGATAATGATCATTTGATAATAATCATTTTTTGCATGTGATTGTTTGTTTTGTTTATTTTTTAACGGAAGTTGAACTTGTTTTAATGTGACAGCGTCGGAAGTCGCACCTTAATGTTATTTACTTACCGTCACATGGTTAAACATTGCGTCAATTTACCTGACGGCATGATAGGAAGACCCGGTTGTGTTGTTGACCTCTCTTCAAAACAAAAACACTCAACAGGTCATCAGCAAAAACGTTTGATCAAATATCTTATCGTGCCCACGAAACGCATCATAACTATCTAATGATTCAAAATCCAGTCTAAAAACGTCATTTTATAAGTCAGGTATCGTAATGGTTTTAATGTTTAACTGCAATTTTGTCGCGATTCCAATCGCACTTTTATTCTGAAGATGCCAAACGGAAGTCGTGCCGCTCACCGTGGCTAACATTTGAACCTCGCCAGTGAAAACAAAATGTGACGTGGCTAATCTTAGTGGACAAAAAAGCGAGGAAACCTCGATCATCTCTGTTCACTGGGAAATTACAAAGCGTTTAAAAGTTACAAACAGAAGAGGAAAGAAAAGGAAAGAAGATAAATCTCAGTTGTTTTCGGTGTTTTGGGAAGGAAACGGCATCAGGCTGTGCTAACGTGAACTGCTAGCATCCATACTTTGACAGGAGGAAAGGTTAGTTTTCAATAAGATTATAATAGTTTATCCTATTTCTCATTCCTTATTTCCATTCAGTTTATGCAGTGATAAATATTTAATCATCTTAAGTTTGTAAATTATAGAAAAACTGATGCTTTTTCTCGCTATATTGTCGATATCTCGATAAAGAGCAAGTCATTAGCTTTCCTAAACTACTAGCTACCCCAGTAAAGCATGCATTTTACATAACTAATGCTACAGCTAATAGTGATGCTAATTTCTTATATGTCGCCCAGCCGCATTTATAATTTTTACATAAAGATATATAATTTATTGTACAAACTCCTTCTTGAGGTACAAGTGATGTCCTTTTGGAAATCGTGCTTTCATGCACAGAGAGACAGTATATGTGGACACATACAGGAGAAACAGTGAAGTCAGTTTAAAGGGTGTTTGTGTAAATTTGACCCTTTTGGTTGCAGTTTGCGTTTGAGAAATGTAAGACTGGACTTTAAACCTTCTGTCTCCAGCTGTACAGATAACTAACAGCTTTGTTAGTGACTGCTGTTCCCTTGGTGTTGTTGAAATGCATTCTGGGAAATGTAAGATACCATTGGTATTAAAAAAGTACTGTATTACAGCTTGTTATTACACAGTAACTCCTGTAGTGATTATGTACAGTTTCACAGTGTCGGGAGCTGATCAGCTTTTCTGTTTTAATGCTACAAACCAGCTCTGCTTGACCTACTTTATGTATGTTTTTATTCCTCAAAAAAACTTTTAATTATTGTTTTCAGCACAGCTTGTGTGCACTCAGAGCTCTCAACAGTCCTGTCCTTTGTTATATTTTCTCTTTAAAGGCATGCACTGAGACATTAGGATGTCAGACAGTGAAAGGACAGCAGCAGAGGGTCCAGGGGCCGAGGCAGAGTTTGAAGATGCCTCTGCCTTTGAAACTCCTGACAGCACCCCACCAACCACACCGGACATCTCAACCGATGTGGCCCCCACGAGGAAAGCCAGGAGGAGACCAGAACCCCAACCGGCAGCTGAAGTCGAGGAGAAGCCGAAAGTGGAAGAGCAGCCAGCTAAGGCAAGAATCTTGTCCGTTTTTTTGCAAATTTATTAGGAAATGTATGACAAACTTGTAACTGTGAATTTTAAACAAGTTGCACGAGTTTTAACACAACTTCTTCTCTCTCTCAGACATCCAGTGATTCCACTGTGTCTCAGGGTGGCTGGGGATACTGGGGCAGTTGGGGCAAATCCATCTTAACCACTGCAACAGCAACTGTTGCCACTGTGGGTGAGTGTAGAGGCCCTGACCCAATATGATGGCCTTAAGCATTATATATCATTAACTACTTAAAAGTAGAGTAGCCCATCATCATCTGATTACGTGCTTCTTCTGTCTGTCCAGGTCAAGGGCTCACTCAGGTGATAGAGAAGGCGGAGACGTCGCTGGGAATCCCGAGTCCGACTGAACTCTCTGCCCAAGTTGCGGAGGAGGAGAAAGATCAGGGTGAGGCGTCGCTGTGTGTTGGATCTTCTGTTAATAAGGGACAACACTGGGTTCACTGCTTCGGTTTTCACAGTAAAAAGAACATGAGCCAATGTGTCAGATTTTGTCGAGCTTGAATAACAGTGTGTGTTGTGTTTGTTTCTCTTCCTGCAGGTGAAGCAAACAGTGAGACAGACAGAGGAGCGACGGGAGACGGATCTGCGATGGTGGGAAGTGCGATGGGAATGTTAACGTCACTGACAAGCGTCGTCCAGAGCACCGTAAGCAGGAGTTTTCTCTGGGATTAGTTTGTTTCCTGCTAAAGATATTATGTTTCTCATGAGTGATTTTGTTAAGAGCAGCTGTTGTTGATGTAGTTAGAACTCTAAAACCTAATTTTCTTCTCCTCACAGGGGAAAACGGTGATAACAGGCGGCCTGGATGCTCTGGAGTTCATCGGGAAGAAGACGATGGATGTGATAGCAGAAGGTGATCCCGGCTTTAAGAAGACGAAAGGTCTGATGATCAGGAACGCCACTCTGTCGCAGGTAGGGAGACCTGGGTCAGGTGTGTGGACGATGGAGAGGGATAAGATAAGACTACGAAATGTTTCACTGATAATGAGACAAACAAAGTTTAACTTAACAGAACGAGATTCATTAAAACTCAACAAATTTTGATGCAGAATCCTTTAAAGAGGATTTCTGTGCTGATTTTGAATATATTTCATATTGTATGAAGTCACTGTGCAGACGGGTTAATCTTTAGTGAGACGAAGGTAAAACTACATTCACTGAAAACTTTTCATAAAATAATAAAAGTGCATAAAAGATTGTCTCTCTCTCTGTTTAACTTTGAATGTCTGTCTGTCTCGTAGGTGTTGAGGGAGGCGAAGGAGCGAGAGGAGCTGCAGACGGCAGAGAAGGAGTCAGATTCAGAGAAGAAGGTGGTCGCTCACTACGGGATGCTGTTTGATGAGTTTCAGGGTCTGTCACACCTCGAGGCGTTGGAGAGTCTGTCTCGAGAGAGCGAGTCGAAAGTACGATGGAAGTTTCGCAAACATTAAAGTCTCTTACATTGTTTTCACATCTCAAGATTTAATAGATTTCTTTTTTTTAATGTGTGTGTGCTGCAGGTGAAGTCGGTGCTGACTACTTTATCAGGGGATGAGCGGATTCAGCTCAAAGAAGAGCTGGAGCTCATCAAGGACGCTTTCTCCCTGGTGGAGTTTGATGATGAAGATGTGGACGAGAAGAAAGGTAACATGTCTGAAAAAAAAGTTTAAAAAGATGCTGCACTGCCAGAGGAATAAAGGCTCAGTTACACCAGAACTGATTTTACATGGATTCTCTGTGTATTTCTTGTTTTAGATGAAGACGGCTCAGAGTTTGAGAAGGAGTTAACGGAGGCCCTGGAGGGTCTCAGCGTCTCAGCCACCGCAGACAAACTCAGCAAGGTGCCAACGACACATTTCTGTGTTTTGAATCTGAGTTCGGTTCAGTTGTAGCTAAAAAATAAAGTTATAAAAGTTAAAAGTGTGAGAAGTATTAAAGTATTGCATTCATTGTTGCATGCACGGCTGCAGCCTTGTTGTGCTGCCCACATTCGTATAAATGGGAGAACTAACATTTTAACCACAACACCTAGTTTCTCTGAACACAGCCTCAGTGATGCAGTTTGAGCAGGATGGCATTGATGTTAAAAACTTGGTTGTCAACCTCCAACAGGCCTGTAAGAGCATCTGCAGCCAGATCACTGACATGAGCAAAGCAGAGGAGGAAGAGGAGGAGGAGGAGAAGGAGGAGGACGTGAAGAAAACTCTCTCTGTGGAGGTACGCTGACACTTATCGTAATGAGGTTTTACAGAGGAGAGAAACATTACTGAACTTAAATGGAATATTTTAATCAGTAAAGCTACAGAATGTGCAGATCAGACTTTTCTCTGCAGGCTGGTTCTTGTGAAATGTGTCAAATGACTCATTTTTGTGAATAAATGTTTTAACAAACTGCTAGTTGTTCATGTTTCAGCATAAATCCCTTTGAGTCGTCTTCTGTCTGAATGCTGCCGTGTAAATCAACTTGCATTGCGTCTCCTTGAACTCTGTCAGGAGGTTCACGCTGCAGCCATCAGGAGTCTGGCGGAGCTGACGGCTCGATCCATCGAACTTTTCCACAAACTGGCTCAGATGATCCTTTTCTCCAAATCCTGCACAGAGGCCGGCGTTCTGTCACAGTAAGACTGCCGGCTTTGTTTGAACGTGTGGAGACGCTGCAGCAGCTGATTCACAGGTTTCATCTGTACTTGAACCTAAAGTCTGTGTTTTTCGTGCCGCAGGTTAACTGTCGTCCTGTGTAAAGAAATCTCACTGCTCTCCAAGAAGTTCACCTCCTGTTTAACAACAGCGGGGGTGAGTAACCGACTCACAACACAGCCGACCTGTCGACAGCGTGCAGAGCTGCAGCAGAGCAGACAGATTTGTTTAACAGTCAGTTTCTGTGCTGTTCCATGATGATGCTGAGCTGCTTTTCACACTTACTGACCTCATGAAAACTGAGAGCTGAGTGTAATTTAATCTAATTGTTTTTCTTTACAGGCAAACGAGAAGGGAGACGTCCTTAACCCGCTGATAACCGGAGTCTTTTTAGAGGTTTGTGTCACACTCTTACAACGCTGTGATCATCATAAAGCCTCAGAGGGAACAAATATTAATGCTTCAGAAAGATATTTTACACTGTGTGCCTCATGCTAACATGTGTAATGAATCCTCTTTCCTTTCAGGCATCCAACAGCGCCTCCTACGTCCAGGATGCTTTCCAGCTGCTGATGCCCATCCTGGAGATCTCTCACATCCAGAGGAGGGCTGAACCCGCAGAGCCGTGATCAGCTGACGTCACCTCTGCTCTTCATCTCCCCCCCGACGCTGGACTCACAGAGGAGAACTGACACGTCTGTAAAACCAAGGAAAGTCTGTGTCAGCTCCTCCTCTGACTGGCTCTCAGCTCAGGACAAATTCAGCTTCACTCCTCAGAGGAGAAGAGTGTTTTTGTCAAACAGTGTTACATTTTCACCAATGCCCGTTTTAATTGTAAAGCCTATAGATGGACTCATAGAAGTACAGTGTTGAGAAAGTCTGGATCTTCCAGTTAAGGAAAACAAATTCATCTGTGTCAAACAGAAGCAACTTCCTGTTCTTCCTTTTATTCAAACATGTACACTACTTTTTTTTTCCTGACAGCACTTGTGCTCTTTACATAAAAATTTCAATTCTGCCTTGAGGAACACTTAAAAAAAGGCAAATAAGACGGAAACACCTGTGGTAATTTGTTAAAAATACATGTGTTTCATAATAAATATATAAGATATATTGATAATGTTATTTTTCTATGCATATCTCTGTAACATGTTGCCATGCAGCGTAGTGCACTTAAGGTTAGAGCTAAAGGTCTTTACTCCAACAACCACAAAGTGTTAAGATGCTGTTTATCTGGAGAACTCGGTTCCAGCGTTGAGTTACATCTTTAAATCAACTGACATATAAAATACGGTTCTTTTGGTGTTTGACATCCTTGAATCACGAGCAGACCGGCTGTAATCAGTCTGCAGTCGTGTAAATCTAATACCACCTGTTTGGAAAGAAAAGAGGGTTTATTATTGTGCTTGCAACTCAGTTTTGGCGCTTTCTTTTGCCTCTGGCTCTGCATACTTACTAGTTTATCAACAGCATCAACTTTTATTATTTTCTGTCATCATGAATATAAAGTGGCTGCCAGTATTCAAATCCTGTCTAGTTGTTTTTTAACCCTCAGAATTAAAGACCTGGAGTTTGACTTTCGTCAGAATTACTTGTTTAATGTTTGAAAGCAAAAACATTCAAGTGTCAAGTGTTGATGTGATGAAATTAAACCACATTGAAAATGAATTAGATCTAAACAGGTTGGACTTGTGTGGCTGCACAGCTTGTATTTTATCTGATTAGGTCTCTGCAGTGAGAGGTTGTAACACAAAATGCAGTTTTTAGTCCCATTGTGCCACTGAAATTATACAAATGCATTAATAATGAAGACGTTCATGTTTATTTTCATCCTCTGCATTCAAAACTTTGTCTGCATTTTACCATTCAGAGTCATGAAAGTCTTGGAATAAGCTCAGACTTGCAGGTATACGTAGACTTACAGTAGAGATTCATCCGACTTGACTTAGATTGACCCCCCGAAATGAGTTAAAACAGCTCTGGTGCTCCATGAATGAGTCCTTTTAACTTAAACAGCTCAGGTCTTTACCTTCACATCTCTTACTTTCAGACGAGTGCATTAAACGAAAAGCATTTTCTTTAAAAAGTCCGTAACATCTCATTCTGCCAAAGTTTATATTCCCCTCCCTTCCTGCGTCTGCAGTATCTTTCATTCCCTAGAAGAGCAGGAACCTCTAGAGAAACATTTAGTAGCATTTACTTTCTTAAGTCCAGTCAGAGAAACACTCAAAGCAATGGATTGTAAATTTCAATCATTTTCAGCCCATTTTAGACCTCATTTCCATCGAATTCATTATGCATGAAACTTCAGCATAATTTCAGACGTTCATAAATCAACTAATGAGCTTTTATCTGCCATGATGATTGTAACTGCCTTCCTCTGTGACCTTCGGATCATTTTCATTCTCTGATATTGAACTGCTAACAGCTCAGTGTTGTGGACGTGTAAAATTGTTATTCTTTGAAGCAATAAACTGTTCTGTGTTTCAGGTATTTGAGATGGTTTTTCAAATAAATGTGCTGTCATTGGCCTAATCTGTGGTTTGTGTGTGTGTGAATTACAGATTTAGGTTGACTGGTTTTAGTTCAGACATGTCAGTCAAGTGAAAAAGATTAAACTTTTTGGATTAAGCATAAATAAACTCGCTTTTATCATTTTTTTCTATTATGTCCAGATTTTGAGTAAATTAAAGTAAATGAACTAAACCGTTGATTCTACTCTGTTTTACGTCAGTACATCTTCATTGCAGTTGGTGGCGGTGTGAACTTTTACCGCCTAATTGCGACTCCATCACATACATAGAAGAAGAAGCAGGAGGACGGACAAAACGAAGAAGAAAACAGAGGCGCTCTAAGCTAGCTTTACCGGTTACGTCGAGGAAATTCTGAGGTAAACCTTGGTTTTTATGCTTTTATGTTCACTACACTGAGACGTTATCGTGCCTGTTGCGTGCAGAGCTGCTACGACAGATTGAAAAGTAAACCAGAAGAGACATTTCATTTATTCTTTCCTCCGGTGTTGTCAGCTATCGTGCTAACGCGAGGACTAGCTTCGAAATGTTAGCCGTTTAAGCTAGTCACTCAGCTACCGCTGCTAGTTCCTCGCTTTGGTGTCGTTGATTACTGGCAACGGTACCTCAAAGTTGTAAGTTATCAATGTCTCCCGAGTTGTTAAACTATTCAACATTTCCTGTGACTTTCTTTAAAGCGTAAAGGTTGTCATATCAGGCGGTTTTTCCTCAGGTCTTTATCAGTAAATCCATGTAGCTCGATATTATAAACAACCGCCAGCTATAGTAAGTTAACGTACATTTATTTCGCTATCTTGGAAACGGACCGTTCATCTTAGAAGAGAGCCGTCTTTCACAAAATTCCGGATAAGAAGTTGTATGAAAATAGTTTCTGAATTAAAGGCTAATTTCACAAAGTAAATGTTATTTCTATAATCAGTTAAAGAAGAGGCTAAATGTTAACCTCTGAACAGTATGTACTACAGCGCAAACTGCAGCCTCCACTGTCACCGTTCCCGTACAGCTGAATCCACAGCTCCTAAAACAGTTACTCCAAGAGTGTTTAAACTATATGAGGGTTAGTTTTATTCCCCGCCGGAGTGTGTTTTTATGGTTGTGATACAAAGAGAAATCACAGCAACACGCATCACCGTGACTTGATGAAGCCCACGAAGTTTTATTCTGGCTGTTTTTAAAAAAGGCTCCAAGCCATCAGACCTGCATTAACTGATAATCTGAGTCTAAAAGAATGGAGACTGTGAGAGATTGTACCTTTTTTACTGTACTATTCTCAGCGGTGGCCGCAGCAGTGGTGCTAATTGTAACCCTTACCCATGTTCATGTGATATGACCCTGAACCTCTCATTTTCATCCTCCCACAGAGTTGTCTTTCTTCATCACATTGCCTTCCCTTCACCCACTCCACGAGTGCTGCAGGATTGTTGGGGTTTTAGCTCTCTTCCTGACCTGCCAACATGCCAGCCGCACTTACAGATTCCAGTCAGATAATCTGTGAGGTCTGGGCGAGCAATGTGGAGGAGGAAATGAGGAAAATCCGGCAGATTATTCAAAGTTACAATTATGTTGCCATGGTAAGTAGCGGACTATTTTGTGAGGAGTTTGACATTTGTGGTGTAAAAGAAAATAGTGCATGTATCCTTCAAGAACAAAGTTTTTCTACACCTGATGATGATCCCATTCAATTGAGAACACCTGAGGAGGGTTGAATTTTTTTGTGTGTCTTTATTCTTTATCAGGACACTGAATTCCCCGGAGTTGTTGTCCGGCCCATCGGTGAGTTTCGCAGCACAGTGGACTACCAGTACCAGCTGCTGAGGTGTAACGTCGACCTCCTGAAGATCATCCAGCTCGGCCTCACATTCATGAACGAGGAAGGAGACTATCCTCCCGGCACGACGACGTGGCAGTTTAACTTCAAGTTCAACCTCACGTAAGTGGACTTTTCCTCTTGAACAATTTCTGATATTTTATTTTTTTATGATAGAAATTACTGATACAAGCTCTGCCTAAAATTTCTTCTTTGTTTTTTTCTCCTGACAGAGAGGACATGTACTCACAGGACTCCATAGACCTTCTACAGAACTCTGGCCTGCAGTTTAAAAAACACGAAGAAGAGGGCATTGACACGCTCTACTTCGCTGAGCTCCTTATGACGTCTGGCCTGGTGCTGTGTGAAAATGTCAAGTGGCTCTCCTTTCATAGGTCAGTTGTTTGTTCTGATTCAGCGTTCGCATCTTTGGTCTCAGTTCAGAGAGCTGTGAATCCCAAGGTTTCTTCAGTATTATACAAACTGAGGGACTTTGACAGAATCTGTTTTCTGTTCCTTTTTTAAGGAAGAAAACTAGTTAGGCTTAATTTTTTACACATCTTTTAAAATATTTGTCAAAAATCGTCAGGGACTTAAAATCATAAATTATATCATTGAGAAGTATGAAGCTTTTATTTTATTGATGTTAGTCTTCTCTGTCAGTTACTGAAGCACAGAAAAATCTGAATCCCTGGTTAAAGACAGTGGAGTTTAGAGACACTATGAGTTCAGACTTCAGACCCAGTTCATCAAAAACCTGAATCCTCCTGCTCTGTGTTTCTCAGCGGCTACGACTTTGGCTACCTGGTTAAGCTCCTGACAGACGCAAGGCTTCCAGAGGAGGAACACGACTTCTTCCAGATACTCAACCTGTTTTTTCCTGCAATCTACGACGTGAAGTACTTGATGAAGAGCTGCAAGAACCTCAAGGT
>JAQNCA010000006.1:19678168-19690947 GCA_029783725.1 Acanthurus tractus | reverse complement strand
GAAAGAGAGAAAGAAAGAAATGTCTGTCTTTGGTTTGCTGTGATGTCTAGAAAGACTCGAGTCCTCTGGTCTTTTGTGAAACCAAACATCTGTCTTTGGTGACGTCCACTCCATCCTCGAGGAAGGTCTCATCAGATCTCCCTCCATCATCCGGGTGGGTTTCAGCTGCAGTGTTCAAATGTTGAGGGTTTTGAAAATGTGTTGCAGCTTTGATATGAAGCAATAAATAACCTTCTGTGCAAAATCACAGCCGACTCAATCTGCTCTGCATCTGCACGCCGGCGAATGTGCTGACTAATTACCCATTAAAGGCATCAATGTGCTGCATTATTAATTGGAAGCAAACCAAGAGGCATTTAGCAAGACTCAGTATTTGTGTGTTGAACAATCAGCATATCGATCAATGTGTTTTAATAGACAACAGCTTGGTCAGGCAGCTCTGACTTCCAGGAGGAGCAATCAATCAGCTCTGTGAGGGAAGGAGAGACCACACCAACGTTTCTTCTCCTTTCTCAGTTTGAACACCCGCGACTTCTTCTTCATCTTCTTCTTCTTCTTCTTCTTCTTCTCTCTGCATCTCAGTTCCTCCAATCTGAGATGTAAGTGAAGGAAGCAAAGAGGAGATACAAGGAGAGGAACTTCAGTCACTTCAGTCACACGGCTTCATCATCTGTCAAATATTTTGCTATAACCTGCGCCATCTTTTCTGATCTTTGCCAGATGGAGAGAGTTCTTTACAGTTAAAAAGAGTCTAGAAAAGAGTCTATTCTGAGATAAAAATGCTAAAATCCAGCATGCTAACATGCTTTCACACAATATCATTACTGTTTTTACTTAGAAAGCTACTGGTTCTTGTAGTCTTGTGGGGTCCGAAGCACGATTCTTACATGAAAGGGGTCTGTTGTTTCATTCGTGTCGTCTTTTCCTCGACTTTAAAAAGTTGTTTTCATAGTCATTCTGATGCTAAAACATATGTTCTTTGACCACAATGCAACTTTCTTGGATTTGAATACATCAGAAAACTACTGGGAGGCTACAGAATGATAATACAAAACCATGAAAAACAGAAAATAATGAGCTCGCATGGCTCCGAACAGAAGATAAACCCTTATTAATTTACATAACACCCATCATCTGGCGCCACCCTGAGGACAAACTCTCCCCCAACTTTACCTAACTCACACCGGTGGCAAAGATCTGAGAGCAGCAAAACTGTTTTCATCTTTCCAATTATTTGGATTTCTGGTGTGTTGTGAGTGTTTCAGCTTCACAGGGCTGCCAGCAGGGCCGCGGTGCGACCGACCAACGACTACAACAAGAAGGAGCGAGAGGAACGAGAGGAACGATGCTCAGAGCCAAAAATGCAGATGCAATCAACAACAGGAAACCTTTACGTTTAACACGTAAATACAAATGCAACAACACACACACACACACACACACACACACGCCGAGCGTCCATTAGCTCCATCTTCATCTCACACCACCATCCACTCCTGCTCACACTCGTCCTTGCTGTCTGAAGTGCAGAGCAGATGATGGTGGATCAGGGCAGCAGAGAGCAGAGTGGAGACCAAGACTGGAGGTTCAAAGCAAAAAAACAGCCTCTTCACACACCTCAGATATCACACCCATCAGCAGCCCGCACACACACACACACACACACACACACACAGATCAGACACTATGAAGAAGATGCACTTAATTTTTTTCACCTTTTCTTATTTCCGTTCTACATCAGCTGCTCTCAGCATCACCTTCTTTAAATTCACAAGAAACCAGAAACTCATCGAACAACTGCTGGTCAAAGACTCACAATCATGGGCTTTGAAAAACAGCAAAGACTTTATTTCTTTTAATTTATTACTTAAGGTACAAACATTCTGCAAAGAGAGAGTACTGCCTTGTTTGTGACTCTGGTCTTAATCTAAATCCCATAGTTTAGGTTTTTATTCAGTAAATCTGTTGAAACGTCAGTAAACATCAACATTTAATGTTCCAGTTCCAGTTTTGCATAAAACATGTTTAAAATAGGAATAAATGTTTAATTAGAGTCAAGCTGAAGTACAAATAAAAGGTGAGAGTTCGCACTCAGCCGCTGCTTTCGTCTCATGTGGTCATGTGACCCCACGGGGCCCTTTGATTGGAGGGTTCACTGAAGGTCATGACAGGTGATGACAGGAAACATACAGCACATATACATTTCCATGACTGCACGCTCGAGTGAAATTCCTGAGAAGATAAAAACACACACACACACACCTGCTGTCAGCTGGCTCGGCCTGAGTTTCATCTGTGTGTGTGTGTGCTGGGGGGGGAGGGCCCAGGAAACCCACAGTGCTCTTCTTCACTGTGTCTGAACTGAATGAAGCCGTGACCTTGTGCAGAGCCTTTGTGAGAAATAAGGACGTCCGCGGCGCCGGATGAAAACCTTGTACCTCCAGAACACAGAACGAGTCCTGGATCATGTTACACACATGTTCTTTGTCCTCTTAACATGTGAACCAGGACTCAGGAACAGTGTTTGCAGATCAAACCTTCAGTCGTTCTTCTGTCACTCGCTCAGTTTATTTCTCATGCAAACAGACTTTTACTGAAAAGAGGGAGGAGCTTTTCATTAGGAACTTCTTTTCAAATGCAGAGTTTGAATTGCAAACAGCTCAAACAGAGAGAAAAGACTGTAAACTCCACACCATGTGAGGAACAACGATGCTGCACTCATGATGATCATTGTAATGCATGTAAACTAACCTGCAGTGCAGCTCGGAGGATGGATGAGCTCTCTGGACTCTCGTTAGGCTCAGTCATCATCAGACAGCGATGAATTATGCATTTCATTACTGCATTTGTGCGCTTCAAAATAACACTGATTCATCCTGCAGGCTGCATTGTCGTCCGTCTGCAGACATGTCAGAGCTTTTTCCACAGTCTTTGTCTTTATAGATGGACAGTATCTCAGACAGGCCTGTTTATATATTAATGAAAGTCCTGAGTAGTTTGAAGTTCAGCTATTAATGAAAACAAATTATGTTGCAGTCTTGAAGTTCCTTCTCCACCTTAAAAATAGCACTTTGATCAAATAATCCTTATTTAAGGTTCAATGATTCATTTTTTATGGGACTTTCAATAATCATCAAATCACAATTATAAAATCCCAATAACAATATTTACAATGTTTACCATGTAGATAATAAAAATAGCTTAATTCATATTCATTTATTCATTCAATCGGAGAAATCATTAGTTTACTGAGTGCGATGTTGGCGCACGCAGCAGTGGTTCATGGGATTTTTCCTGGATAATGTGTTTACTGTTAGGCTAAACAAATATACCTCCTCCCTTAAACCCCCCCTTAACTTTTCTCCTCCTGCATCAGAAACTCATCAGCAGCAGCAGTTTCAGATTTCCACCTTCGAATAGAAGAATAAATCATATTTCAAACATATATCTTGTTTTACATTTAACAGTGACATCACTATTTTAACATCAAAAGCCTTTAAAAAGCGAAATCAGTGCTTCTTTACTGTTTACATCTTAACAATCATTACAGAAAATCAGTGAAAATCCCTCGCGAGCTGCAGCAGAATAATTTACTGAATGTGGCTGTTCAAGCATTAAACAAAACCCATGTGGTTTCTGATTTTCAAAACGGAGACTAACTCATTAAATCTAATCTCTGAAATGAAAAACATGTGACAGAGGAAACTGAATTAGCCGCCCCTGCTGGAAAACCATTAATATTCATTTAAATACATTAAGACTCACATTTGACATATTGTATAAAAGGAATAAAGGGAAAAAAAAACAAGAGGCAGACTGAAGCAGGAGCTCTTGGAGAAGAAATCCTCGCATGGACCAAAGTGCTGCATTAATCTTTCAATAACTCAAGGCCTTTCTGTGTGCTAATGGACAAGCGAGAGGAGCAAACAGAAGCAACCTTGTTTGCTAAAAGTTTGAGGAAAAAAACACTTTTTCTTACGGTGTTTTTTTGGAGGAAATATTGTTGCTCTGCGGGTTGTTTTTGTTTCTCACCACACAGAAGTTTAATGGAGACGGTTGAGTTGGAAAATTGGTTTACTGGACTTGAACCTCAGTCCTGCATCCGGACAAACCGGCTGTTTAAGGTGAAGAAAAGTTGTGGTTTTTGATTAAAAAAAAGTTAACAAAGTGAACATTTCTGCTGACTTTTTTTAATCTAAGATGACAAATTTTTTTATCACCATGGAGGAACAAACAGTCAACAACATTAGCATGATGTTGGTATGTAAGAAAAAACATATAAACTTTCATAACCTGCTGCATGTTTCTGCATTTAATCTTTTCTGGCATCACGGGGGGGGTCTTAATGTTGTATTTTCATAAACTATCTGCAGCTTTGCAGCCTCTCAGCTCGACCACATGTATTTAACTGATTCTTCTGCCGCTCTGTAATAAAATACAAGTGCCCGTTTTGCCAAGACATAAAGCTACTGAACTCATCACTTTACAAATGACATTGCTATTACGATGACAAGAGCCAGATTTGATTTTACGGCCCTCCACCTTGCTTAAGTAAATTAGTTTGAACTGAGAGTCTTGGAGGTGTTTGACTCCTCACCCTCTGCATATGTCTCTCATTTTAGGCCCACAGTCAAAATGTCGACTCGACAGACTCGCCCGTGAACTTCGGAGTCACCTCAATATCGCAGCACGACAAAGAAAAAAAAAGAAAGAAAATCTATTTTAAACCAGAAAAGAGAGAGAGAGTGTGGAGGAGAGCGAGAGAGACACCGAAAGAGTCTCAGCATGTCAAACCCAAATACTATTATACTTGTTATAATTCATTATTATTTCAATGACAGGGGTCCTGGTCTGAAGGTGACTTCATTACATTACAGGTTATTGCCTCATATATCAAACTTGGGTGGCCCCAATTTTTAGGCAGCAGAAGTGTCTGGCTGACTGTGAAATTGACTGCTCTCCATCACAGAGTAATTAGATTAGCCTGCTGGTTATGTATAAAACAAGAGCAGACAGAACTAGCAGCTCTCCTGAGGCTGCCGGCAGGGACGAGGACGGCGACACGGTGATGATGAAGACACGCAGGTGAACTGCAGCGTTCAGGACAGGAAAGACAACCTGCGCAGGTTATGGAGGAGCGGGGGGGGGGTGGGGATCACATCTGGGGATCAATGCCAGACCTGCAGCCTGTCGTCTGATGACACTGGAGACACTGGAGCTGAGCTGAGGTGCATAATTAGCTCCTGTCTGCCGTCTGACCGTTTATAATGGCCGCATTCCATTTAGCTCGGAAGCTGCAACTAGGAATGACATCACACCCCATTAGGCTGAGTACCAGTATAAGAATGCAGAAAACTGAAATGAACGCTTTACAGAAAAAAACTACAAATGTGAGGTCAAGCACATGTTCAGAGATAGAAGATAGAAATTACTGTCTGTGTAAGTGATTTTACCCGTAAACATCCACCTTTTTGGGCCTATTTCAGAATTTTAAAGAAAACCATAAAAAACGACACATGCATTGGTGAATTTGTTAGAGGACAATCGGTAAAGGTCAATTAGACATAATCGAGAGTGTGTTATGAACGACTTGTCAAAGTTGAGGTGTAGAGCAGCCATCTTGGATTGAGAGGTGGGGTTGGTGAGGGTCCTCTGTGCTCAGAAATGTGATTTTAGGCTGCAAAATGCTGCGAAATTCTGCAAAACTAAAAAATTGGGACTCCTCAGATTATATCTAACGCACCACTTGACCCCATATTAGATCACATGATTTTCTGACAAAATTCATATTAAAATGACTAAAAAATGTATTCTAGCTATCGTTAAGTTACATATCACCGGCCTGTATACTGTGTAAATTCAAATAAAATATATAAGGACAAAAGAAAATGTATAGAATTCATGTGCATTTAGTTGAACATGGCTGTGAAACCAACACATGTCCAACATAAGGATTGTGATGTCACAGAGGTCTGTGTGTTGGGGGATTAACTTAATTATCATTTTGTCTAAAAACACATATGGCTTGAAAAATCCTTTTTTTGTGTGTTTCTGCTGCTAATCACTCCACATGTTCACAGACAGTATTTAAAGGACAAAGTCATTTGGATTACAATAGAAACAACTCAGCTCCAAGCCGACAGCTTTAAGAACCAAACCTTTAACTGCCTGCATCTGTTTGCAAAAGGGGAATAAATTACAGTTTTTGTCCTGTTTACTTTCACTTATCTTTTATTACTTAAATGCTTTCATGTCTTAATTAAGCCTCTTTTGTAAGCCTCACTAATCGGTGGTACTTTGCATTATTTGATGTTGCATTTGCAGATATGATCATTTTAATACACACAAAGTTTAAATTGCTTTTTGCACAGAAACTTAACTCGACCATATTTCCCCAGAGGAAAGCCGCGCTGTAGGTTTTCCAGCACTGTGTGTTCACTGCAAATCTGTGTGTTCGACTTGCTGTGTGTCTATGAGTCAGAGCCGGCGATGAGCATGAGTGGGAATGTGTGTTGTTGTGTGTACTCACCGCGGTTTGTTTTCACAAGAAACTCACATTAGGAGCAACACTAGCAATAACTAGCTCATGCATTTTGCTGATTCACTGCATTATTCAGGCCCGCCGCCTTTGTTCAGCACCTCCCATAAAGACAAGATCGTTAGCCGGCTACATTTCTGCTCTCTGCTGATAGAGACATCTTATTTGTAGTGTTTACATGATGTAGACGTCTGTGTTTGGTCATTAATTTTTTAGCGCGGCGTCTAAGCTCTCTGGTACGGCCTTGATCCTCCATGCTTCATCGAACCGCCTGCATCTTTAAACCAGAAGGCAGCGAAGTCATCGTATGTTATTCAACAGTGAAACAGCATCTTTAACCGAGAGAGATAAATGTGCGTACGAGCGCATTCATGTGGTTTCTCATCCATGTGTATGCATGTTTGTGCAAATGAGTCCATGTTACTGGTTGTGTTTATGCTGTTCGACAGTGCATGTGGGTGTAAAATGATGTTTAAACAGTCAGTCGCTGCAAGAAAACTGTATCATTGTTGGAGAAACAAATCATTAATTTATGAGGAATTTAACATTCAGTCAAAATGCCCCGCACCTCTAATTTCATGAGCTCGCTAACAATGATTCTTCATATTCATCTTTATTTATTTTTTCTGTGGGGCATCAACGAATCCAGCGAACGTCTGAGCCGAAGGAGAAACAGCAGTAAACAGTGAAGTTAAAGACATTTGGAAATGTTTGTTCACGGCCATGTTTTTGAGCATATGAGCAAAATATTTACAACAAACATTTTGCAAATAATTTTAATCTGTTTTCCCTAATTTTGCATTTCTTATCACACACAGTTTCCTTCCTACTACCATAACTTTAGTAACTAGCTAAACTAAGCACCTGCTGTACTGTTGAATGGTCATGCATTCACATCAACAGGACTCTCATTAAATTTCCACCACATTGTGTACTTGCACCAGTTGTGTATATATGTATTTTTCTACATAGGTGCATATTTTTTTCTATAAGTACATTTTTTTCTATTATTTATGTTTATATTGTTGCATGTTCTCTGCTGTTTATTCTGTGAGTGACACAACCTGCAGAAACCAACTTCCTTGTATGTTGTGAACGTACTTGGCCAATAAAGCTGATTCTGATTCTGAATCGCGATGCAGTTGCTTATAGTTCAGTAACGATGCTAGCAAACTCGGTTGAGAAACACTGCGGTTTTGTTTAAATATTTGGAAATTTGGAGCCATTTGTACACAAAATTTGTACAAAAAAAACAGATTTGTATAATAAAAGTCTTGCTCTTCTGCATGTGGGGTCATTCACCTCCACCTACGAACCATCGATCTGACTGCAGCTTACAAAAACACAGTCACATCACTTCCATCCTTGGAAGAAAACATTTTCCCAGCATGTTAAGTACAACTGCAAGTGATTTGCATATCAAGAAGTATAATCAGAGTGGGCGGCATTTGAGTCGCAGATAAACTTCACACGGTGTGTGTCGGTGTGTGTTGGTTTGAATTTTTTCTGTTGAAGGTCAAAAGGCTGTTTGTAGTGATGGAGCTTTTTCTTCTGGATGAACAGACGGCAGTTGTGATGAAACGAATTGATGAGAAAACAAATGGAACCGTTCGTCTCGTCTGATTCATTGGCCCCGTACGTCAGAATCGGGAAGCCTCGCCGCTGATGGGGTCACGCCGCCCTTTTTATGGTATTGGACTCCTCGTTCCACAACACACACACACACACACACACACACACACACACACACACACACACCACAAATACAAAAGTTTAAAGCACTCAAACAATTCTATTTGAACTAAAACTCCAGTACTTCTACTTTACATTAAAGTGCATTACTGAGTATCTCAGGGCGCTTTTTCACATCTGAACGTCCGGAGTCACATTGTTTACATTTGACCCGGTTGTTTCGGTTTCACACTGCAATTATGCAAACGGACTTTACATGACAAACCTACGTCATATCATCATCAAGTACGTAGGTTGTGTGTCTCTATACTTTACTTTGATTGGTTTGTTGGCCTCTGATGTCAGCGCGTTGAAAATGTCTTGTTTTTGTAGTTTGATTGTAGATTTATGAGCTTATTTTTCAAGTTAGCGCTTAATAAAGTCTTCGGCCCAATTAACAAGGCGTTTGGCCTCCTCTTCCTTCCATGTAGTTCATCAACTTATTGTTTTGTTTTGGTTGCAATTACCTGGATTTCCACGTTTTCCACCTAGCCTGCCGTATCTTTCTTTATTGGTCCAAAAGTCCGAACCTTTGCTTTCACGCTGGAACGAACTAAACCTTGGTTCTGTTTGATTCGGACCAAAGTTCATCTGTTTGGTCTGGACCGTGGACCGGAGGTTCACCATCTGCTGTTTTTCAAACCGAAAAGTCTGAAAGTCCAAACAAAACGAGTGTGAAAGCATCTTAGATTATAAACGATGCTATCATGTTATATTTTACTCAGCCACAAGTTTAACATTAAACCAGCTGAACCTCTGCGGTTTGGACGAATCTTCTGGGTGACGGTCTGAGAAAGATCACTGCTTGAAGAAATCTTAGATAAAAGCCTGACGGAGAAACAGGAGTCTTTCAGGTGAGAGTGAAACCCTTTTTACGTCCAACATATTCTCACCCAGACGTTTTAATAAACTCACAAGGTCGAACTACCTCGCCTGCTTCCACTGAGAGGAGACATTTGCATGACCTTAAGAGATGGCTTCACAGGAAACTCAAAGCTGGTAATGTAGTCGTTTTTCAGGTGAGAACACGACCTTCTGCAGATATAAACCTGTCAGGCATCCTAACAACCGTTCAAAGTTCACTTTTACAACGAGAAACTAATGTTGAGTGATGCTTCAAAAGTTCGTAAGTGCCTCAGATACAGTACGAAGAAGTCTGAGGGTTCAGGAGGGTCAGTCAGTCTGAAGCCTTTCAGCTTTGAAAAACATGGTTTTATTCAAGTGGATATGGAGTCAAACAGCAGAATATCTTTGACAGGGTTAAATTTTAAAACATATGTAATTTAACTACAGTTTGACTGCCATCTTTGGGGCTCGATGGACTGTAGATTTTCTTCAAGTAAAAGAAATGCTTCTTTTTTTATAGCCTTTTTCTGTTTTTGTTCTGCTCAGTTTTTGTTTTCTTAGTCTTTCATGTCTTTCTCATCCTGGATTATATTTCCTTTATTTCCTTTCTTCTCAGTCTCTTACTTCGCTTTCTATATTAAATTTCACCTTTTCTCATTCTTCACCTTCCTTCCTCCAAAGATAGTGATTGAAGGAAGAAGAGATGGAGGGAAGAATTCACAGGTTAAAGCACTGAGGAAGAACAACAGCATCTTCTGAACAACCTCAGGAGGAAGAGGTGAGAGGTGAACCGAGGCACCACGGAGGCAGCAGAGCATGATGGGAAGGTGATATGATACGATTTTTCTTCATTTTTCCCCTCCCTATCTACACATGAATGTTTTCGCATTTTTTATTCTGCCTCAAAACTGCAGAACCTTGAAGAAAAACCTTATCAGTTTTTTTTAAAAATGATTAAATTTGTAACACATGATGTTAAACACATGATGATAAAATAAAAAGGAGAAATAAAAGGTATTAAATCATCTTTACTGTCAGAGGAGATGGAGAGAAAAGTGCAAGAGGAGACAAAAAAATAAGACCTTAAGATTCAGCGAATGTAAATGAAATACTCTTCTTCTTTTTCTTTGCTCTTGACATTTACGCTCCCCGCTGCCCCGTTTTTCCGTGTGTGTCATCAGATAGCGGTCCGTTTGATGCGTTTTAAAGGTCTCCAGTCACTTCACTAACTCTTTGTCTCAGCAACAAAACGAGTGGGACAGCAGAGGCTCGGGCGTGATTTACCTAGAGGCCAGCGGGGGCTCGTGTCGGTCCGACACCCTCGTAACTTAACGATCTATAAAACCAATTGATGAACTTTTGAAGTGGTGAACAGAGAATTCACAGCCGAACAGTCCGGAGGCATTAAGTAACTTCAATGACATTTTCTAATATATTCAAGTGTATAAATCCGAGGAAGGTGCTTCAAACTCCAGTTACGTCACTTTATAAAGTAATAATTCACGTCTGTTCCTTATAGATCAAACTGTTTGTAAAACCTCTGTGAGTGATTGATGGCGTTTAACTGCAGTCTGTCATGAACTATATAACAAATGTTTAAATATGACTTGGAGGTTCAGCTGACCCAGTTTCTGTCCTCCATGTGGCACAAATCAGATTTGTATTGTAAACCTATAAACAGGAAGTTAGCATGTGAATCTCAGATCAATTCATATTTCAAAATGAATCCAATCAGAATCAGACATTTGCCGTCATGTTTACTGCTTAAGCAGACTGAGCAGACGGAGTTTGTCATTGCAAGTCGAAAATGATTGAAAATAAAACAATTTCTGCATCTAGTTTGCGAAGGAAAATCTCCATTCTCTTTGCTGGAAACGAAACAAAAATGGTGAAAGTAGAATGGAGGATGAGGACTCAGACCAGTGGACTCAATGCTGAAGATTTATGCCTTTAAAGGCTTTAGAGTGAAGAAACCAAACTGTTTTTTACCAGAGTTGAACCCAAAAGGAACATTTAGCCACATTGATGGAACAGGAGATAATAAGTGAAAATGTGATCAAACAAACATGGAAGCAGAAACGTCTTTGCAGAGACTGAAAAATGGCCGTAAGATTCGTTCCACACCGCTGATCTGAACAGAAGCAACGAGTCGAGTTGGATTTACTGCATGAGCTCGTTTGGAGGATCGGTTACAGGTGTGACGGCTGATCGGCAGCAGGAGACAGGTGGTTAACAGCAGGAGGTGGAGGGGGTTGACCAGACAGACAGGCAGACAGACAGACAGACAGACAGAAAGCACGGCCTTATCATGGCAACAACAGGAAGTCACAGGCTGGAAAACCCAAACAAAGCAAAGACAAGAGAAGAAGAAAACAGGTGTAAAGAAATAAAGAAGTGAATGTAGCTGCTTCGGTTTCTGGATCCTGCTGTTGTGAACGCTGGCTCGCTGTCACTCTCTCAGCTTACTGGGACACTAAAATAGAACGGATGAGCCATCACTAATGTTATTAGTAGCATCAGGGCTTTTCCCTCTATGACAAGCCAAAATGTCAGCTGTGAAAACGTCTTCATTGGTCGTCTGACAGCAAACAGGCTCGTGGATTAACGCTCCAGAACTACTGCAAGCTCAGCTGCTGAAATGACCTTTAGGTTGCATGATGTGTCGATCCCACGAGGGTCTCCCCAATTAAAGTTTACAGACGGAAACAGCATCAGCACAAAGCAGTGAAAAAATAATATATATAAAATATGTTATATGTGTTATAATCAAGTTTATCCGAAGAGTAAACCCGGTTTCACCAAACATCAGACTGCTTCCGGAGGATTTGCACGCCGTTACTGCTTTTTTAATGTTATTCTCCGCCGATGATGATGAATAACAACAATTATCCAAAGTCCCAGAAAACCAGGTGTTATTGATGGCGGATGCTCCGAGGAGCAAAACAAAGGTAGAAAGAGGCTTTTCTCCTGTATTCATGAGTGCTGTTTTATCTAAAAGAAACACTTGTATAAAAGCCCGGTGAAAGAAAAATTGTTTCTATATATAAACATATTCCCACAGGAGAGCCAAATAACACAATAAGCAAAAAAGCTATAACTGAGGAAACTCCAAAATAGGACCTGATGTGCTGCAGTTTTAGAGGTGAGTCAGCGGCGGAGGCGGCGGCGGCGGCATGACGCAGCTTTACTCAGCAATCAAAAGGTCACACGTTCAATAACAAACAATGTTTTATCACCTTTAGTTTGATTATCTTTTTCTGTTTTTGCTGTAATTTGGTTTGTAAAGACGTCAAAGAAAAAACTGGTGCAGTATAAGTTGTAAGTACAGACTTCTTCTCTCCGTTAATCTGCTCCTCACAGCATCGTCCATCAGAAATCCCGTCATCCCATCCATCGTTGCAGAATACAGAACACTAAGTGCGGTGTGTTTTTCAAGTGTAGCGTTTTATATTTTAAAAAGGAGGAAGGCCGTCTTCGAGGAAACATCAGATCTCCTCCTCGTCTGAGCAGCTGGTTCGGCTTGTCGCTGTCAGTGTTTGATTGACAGCAGCTGGCAGGAGAGACGATGTTTCACCACGAGAAACAAGAGGCGAAGTGAGCGAACTTGCACCGTGTCACCACCGGCAGTCAGACTGTTGTTACTGGTGCTGAAGAGTGACGCTGC
>JAQNCA010000006.1:18799266-18815832 GCA_029783725.1 Acanthurus tractus | reverse complement strand
ACACACACACCCACACACACACACACACACACACACGTCACACACACACACACACACACACACACACACACCTCACACACACACACACACACACACACACACTCTTCACACTTCAAAGTGGGAACCTTCGTGTCAGCTCGTGTTTCTCCGCCCTCAGACAGCAGCAGCACAAAGGCCTCGCGCTGCTCCGCCGTCACATTTACATCACAAACGGCTTCAAACCGGCTTCACACGTTTGATCCGCGGCGGGACGGCACGAGACCCGGTGGGAAAACCTCACCGTCCGGGAGCACGAGACTCCGTTTAGAGACGGTACCGGTTTAGAGACCCGCTTTTACCCGCCGATCACCGGGGGAGCCATTATTTAAAAAACAGGGAAACATCCCATAATAAATCAACGAGGCCGAAAAACAAAAACTGAAAAATAAAAATGTGCGACACAAATCTGACAAAAATACAACAAACCTCAAACGACTAACGGAAGAAATCGGTAAAGAACATTAAGAGACAAAATAAGATTTAAACAGGTTGTTATTATTATTATTATTATTATTATTATTATTATTATTATTATTATTATTATTGTTATTATTATTATTACATGTTTAAAGCGCTGATCATCCATCCCTGCTGCAGATCAAACATCTCCATGGTGATTATCGATTATCGGCTGTGACGTGATGACCTGCCGGTAAAAACTCAGCAGTCCTCCGTTCAGCTCCAGCCTGTTTGCTGTCCGGCTGCCGCAGAACCGATGCGGGAGCATTTGAGTATCACGCTGCTATCTGCCTCATATTAAAATGTTGAACAGTCAAACCGCACGCGAACTGCGACGCTTCAAAAGAATATTTGCAGAGGAAAATATTTAAAATTCAATGAACTCAGAGGAAGAAGAAAGAAAAATCCAAAGATGTGAAACTTTTTAAATTATAAGGAAACTGACATGAGAAACGAGCCTGAGCCGCAGGAAAAGATCCTCCAGCGACAAGAAAATATAAAGATTATTTTGAATTAACGAGGTTATAAAATTAAGATGCAAACATAAAGTGGAGAAATAATGTGCGGGTCTTACTCGGGTTGGTGGGCGGTGCGGAGCTGCGTCGGATCCAGTCGTACGGGTTCCTCCTCTGCGGGGATCCGGGCGACAGTTGCCCCGCAGAGGCGTTTAGGGACGCGGGCAGCAGCGCGGGCGGCTGTCCGGGGAACTCCGGGGGGCTGAAGCCCAGCGTGGGACCCACCGCGCCGGCCACGCTGGACGCGGCAGGAGGCCCCCCGGCTGCGGCGGCCGCGGCCGCGGCGGCGTAGTGATGGGACGACCAGTCCTCCCGGGTGGGCGGGGGAGGCGGGTACGCCGGGCTCCAGCCGCCGGCGCCGGGCCCGGCCTGCTGAGCCGGGTGCAGGTCGTTGTTGATGCCGTGATGATGGTGGTGGTAGCCGGCGAAGTCTGAGTACTGCGGCGGGGCGGGGACCGCGAAGTTCTGCGGGCTGAGGCTGAGGCCCGGGTGGCGGGCCACCGGGTTCTGGTGCGGGTACATTGCGGGGTCCTTATCCAGCTGCAGGTAACTCACGTACATCTTTCCAGGTGAGGGGGCTCCCTCTGCATACTGCGGATCCAGCCTGCCTCTGTCCGCTCTGCTCGCTCACCTGATCTCCAGGTAAAGTGAGCCTCGCTGCCTCTGCTCGCTCTCTACCTGTCCACACCTCCACCTGTCCTCTGCGTGCGTACGTGTGTGTGTGTGTGTGAGTGTGTGTGTGTGGTTTCTCCATCAGCTGCCAGTTAAAAACTGCAGATGTCACATGGGCCGTTTTATTTCTCTTATCTCCTCTCTCTCTCTCCCACACACACACACACACACACACACACACACACACACACACACACACACACCTCCTCTCTCGCTCTTCCTCACGTCACCTTCACGTCTTCATCATCATCATCATCCTCACAGTTCTCACAAACACAACCTTCATGTCACCGAATGATTTTTATTTTCTGAATAAAACCGGCAGGTTGAACCGGGACTCCCTCCCCTCCCTCCCCCGGCCTCCCCTCTCCTCCCCCGGCCTCCCCCTCCCTCCCCCGGCCTGAGTCTCTCCTCTATCGGCCTCCATTTGCATGACAGTCCGCTGCTGCATTTCAAAGGCTGCCTTCAAAGCAAAAGGGCCAAACTTACAAATGACGGTAAAGAGCCGAGAAGAAGGACTAACATGTCGTCGAGTCACGGCGTCATCCGTTCACTCATTCATCCATTCACCTGTTTATTCACTCATTCATCCCGTTTCTCTCCATTTCCGCCCCCGTCACAGTCAAAGGTCAAAGATTTCTCATCCTCAAAGAGATAAATATTTTTTAAATCCTACCTGTCTGTGTTGTAACGTTTCAAAGTACTTTTACTCGAGTTTGTTCTTCAGGCCTCAAATTATGTGGCACTCATTTTTATTTTTAACTTCGTTTAACTTCAGAGTTTATTATTCTACAAATGTGCTAAATAAACTAATAAATTAATTTAACAGCTCAGAATTATTTTAATTGTAATAAACGAAATGAATGAAAGGAACAAAATTTCTGGTCAAACATTTTTTAAATCGTTTCTGTGATCTGACGTCAGTTTCACTTCAGAGGTTTTTAAACTGTTTCATGTTTTCTTTGAGCTTTTCTGGACATTTTTATTTTTGTTTTCAATTTTTTTCATATTTATTCCTTCTCATTTTTTGTTTAAATTTCCTGCTGAAGCACAAATTTTCCCTCCTGAAGATTTAAAGTTGTAGTCAAACATGAATTTCTCTCCTGAAGTAAATGTCATAAAACTCACTTTTAAAACAAAATGATGAAAATAAGCGACTCTGTGGCCTGAATTTAATAACCTGTTTATGATGCTATTTTCTATTCTATTTATTTACCTATTAAATGAACATTTAACGGATCATAAGACAAAACGCAGTAATGAAAATTCCCCTAAAGAATAAATTTTGTTTTTTTTCATCCATCTAAAACTTTTTGATTGAAAAAATCTCATTTAGATTTTGTTTCTAAAAGTTGTTTTGATGCACTTTGCATCTGCATTTACTTTGCAAATTGAAATGTTTTATTATTTTAAACATTGAAATGTTAATGTGTTTCCTGTTTTTGATGCTTAAAATGAATCTTCTAACAAATGTGAAACAAAATGAAGAGGAAAACAAATAATTTAAAGTTCTTCAGTTTGTAAAAGAAATATTTTTAATTAAAAGAAAAAAGAGACAAACTTTAACTTCTGTCATATTTTTAATTGTTGATGATTTTCACATTTAAATTAAAAAAAAAGACAGAACAGAATAATTAATATTTTCATTGTGTTGCTTTGTGTTTTAATTGTAGTGGTGACTAAGTTGAAGCAAAAATAAATTAAAATCTTTCAAAATTAGAAAATAGACGTAAAAAATTAACATGAAACATTTCCTGTCAGTCAGACCATGAAAACACACACACACACACACACACACACACACACACACTCACACGGAGCAGGAGGTCACCTGGGGGTCGGCAGCAGGTCGTCTCCTTCCTGAACTGAAAGTAATCGAGTAAAGTTGGAGTGTTTTCAGCTCAAACAGGAAGCTTTTTACATCCTTCATTCATCTGAAGAAGACGGAGAATTTTCTCAGCACATGAAGGAGAAACTTCATCATCAGTTCATCACAAACATTCAGCACCAACACAGCCGGAGATACGAGGTTTTCAATGGACAGGGTCTGAAAAGTAACTAGTTACTAAAGCTGCCAGACAAATGTAATGGAGTAAAAAGTAGAATATTTACCTCTGAGATGATGTAAAGAGTAAGAGCAGAGAATAGTTTATGGAAAATGGAAAAAAATTATTACATAATTGGATTTCTATGTAAAAGTACAGTACTTGAGTAAATGTACTTAATTTCATTCCAGGATTACAAACAATGTCAGGAATTAAAACAGTTTGTCTCAGTCAAAATAAAATTAAAGTGCCAAAATGTGATTAAATGATCTGAATCTGCACAAAAAAATAAACAAAACAACTGAAATATTTCTGACTTTTTTTCACAATTGACTCGAAAAAATTATTTTAATAAATAAAACAAATAAAAACCTCTGAAGTTTTGTCCTGATCAGAAAACCTGGGACAGTCTTATGGATAATTTTTTAAAACTGTTAATATAACTCTAACTTTTAAATGTGTCTCATATGATCTTTTCAGACTTTCATGATTTTTAAACTTATTTTTTATTAATAATCATTTTTTTAATGTCATTCACATTTATGTTTCATCAGGGAGGATTTTGTGTGTCTCTTTTGTTTTATTGATATTATAATTTTTTTATAATTATTGTTGTTGTTTTTATTAAATATAATTGCTTTGATGTTTATTTTTGATTCAAAAACTCCGGCACTGAAACTCTGTTTAAAGTCATATAAGTTCACATGTAAACTGTAAATAAATTACATGTAAAAATGTAAACGGTCACAGTGTTAAAAACTCTCAGTCTGGATGATTCTTGGCAAAATGCATCTTGGGAGACGTAGTTGAGTTCCTTTCTATGAGTTTTAAGTCGGCAGGCTTCTCTTTTATCTTTGACTCTTTTATTAAAGAAGCAGATTCGTTTGTTGACAGCGATGACCAGCAGGTGGAGCTAATTCTCCAGTCACTGTTATAAAACCACAGAAGAAGAATCCACAACATGGTGACATCATGAACGAGCTCCAGTTGAAGCTCAAATGATGAAAAACAGAAAAACAGAAAATAATTTCTGCTGGTTTCATGTCTGAACGTGAGGACGTCGCAGGTTTGGTGTCGAGACGTTGGAGACGTGAACGTCGCCGTGGCGTTCGTGGCGTTCATGGCGTTCGTGGCGTTCGTGGCGTTCGTGTACCTGCTGCGTCTCCACCTGTGAAAGTCCACCGGCTGCTGTGAGTCAACACTTTTATCAGTGAACTCGCCTCATTCCCGCCGTCGTCTTCAGAAAACTCTTTTGGGAACGTTCGTCATCTGGAGCCTGCGGCGGCTTTCGTTTGCTGAGTAAGCGATACGACTTTTATGGCCTCTGAGAAGATTTGTTATCAGCTCAGCTTCAGGCGACTCCAACACGCCGGTTCCTTTATTTCTCTGAGATGTCCTCACCTGTTCCAGGATCAGATCTGATGAGAAGTGCCACATGGAAAATCCTAAAGCAAACACGGAGCTGCAGGATGTTTGTCCTGTTTTGTGTCTTTGTGTTTTACTGTGAGATCTGCACATGTGTTTGTGCTTCACACTCCTGAACGATGTCATTTCCTGCCTTCATATGTTTCTTTTTATTCATCATGTCACACATGATTCACTGTGATAAATCTGTTGTCATGTCAGTTCTGAAACGCTCAAGCTGTTCTCACAGCGAAGCTTCGTAAACCGGACGGAGACTTCGGGTCCTGATCGGCTTTTCTTTGGGGCCTCAGATCTGAAGTCAGCAGGAGCTTCGTCTCCTTCAGTTTCAAAAATGGATCCATGAACAACAAGCGAACGCTGATCAGCTGTTTGTAGAACTTGCAGATGATGCAGGACGCTCTGCTGGAGGAGGAGTGGAAACAGAAAAACAAGATTAAGTCTGAATTATCATTTAAATCTCCCACTGAGACACAACGAGCCTGAGTTTGGCTCCTGAGCAGGAAAAAGCAGGAACAAAACAAACACCGTCGGATCCTGATCCTCAGCAAAACTTAGTCCAGTATTTTCTCCTCGTGTTCAAACTTTACTCTTCTTCTTTATTTCATGGAGGGAAGCGTTTAGTTCTTTCCTTCGCTTCATTTATCTGACAGTCGTGGTAACTCGCCACGATTCAACCCCGAACAGCTTAAATTAAGAAAATCAGACGTTCTTTTTTTTAAAATCAAAGATGAGAAAAAGTTCAGTGAGTTTTCAGCACATTTCTCCATCAATCTTCTGACGGCCCCTCAGATTCATCGGCCGACCCTCCAGAGGGGCCCGACCCAGATGTTGGGAACCGCTGGTCTAAACTTGCTAACTGTGTAGAAAAAGTGTCTCCACCTGCAGCAGAAACAACAGAAACACGCTGCTCATCACTGATGATGGTGAAGAAACTGAACTGAAGAATCACAGAGAATCAGTTTCACACACAGGAAGTCATTTTATTTTCATTCATCTTTTATCACATGAAGCTAAAAAAACACTGCAGCACTTTTATGAGGCTGAAAACATTTTGCTTACGTTGCTTTTTTAAACGTTGGATCGGTGTAATTAAGTTGTGTCTTGTTGAGGTCCAGCTGATGAAAGAAGAAAGAAGCTCCCTGATGCACCAGCAGCTTCATGTGTTCTCCTGTAGCGCCCCCTGCAGGATTTACACAGTTAAAGCTCTGGTCTCCTTTAGTGTTTGATCCCAAAATAAAATATTGAAATAAATGAAAACAAACAAACAAGAAATACTCGACACGCAGAGAGGTTAACTGAGGTGAAATGACAGACTTACTCTAAACTGTTGAAATAAATGTCAGTCGTTTATCGAATAAAAATTCTATCGTTGTATTTTTCTTTGCATGATTTTTTAATAATTTAAATGCATTTGTAAATCCTGCATTTCAAAGTTTGTTTTATATCACGACTCATCGCGATCTAATGATATTAAATATAATTGTGGAACAAACTCATAAGGACACTTTTCTGTAGAGTCCTCGTACCTTTGATTAATAGAGTAATTTAATAAGGTAAATGTTTTGTATTTCGCTGCTTGAATGCGCATTGTACTGCTGCTTTGTCTTTAATAAAATATAAAAATAATACTTTCCTCTCAGTTGGTTTAATAGTATTTTCGTGGTGTTTTGATCTTTCATCAGATGTCAATCTAACTGAAAACGCGCCCTGCCAGTAGGCGTCGCCACAAGCCCTGAACTGTTTCTGTGAACTAAAAAACAGTAGAAGAAGAAGTGAAGGCGCTCTGCTGAAAAACAAAATGTCTGCTCCGAAAACTATCCCTAAAGATGCTCAGGTAACGTTAAAACAGAGAGCTTGTTGTTTGTATTTCGTGAAGCTGCACTTTGAATTTCCTCTGCTCGGTGTTTTGTTTTAATGCCAACTTTTAAAAGAACAACAGAAACGCTTGCGCGCATTTCTGTGAACATGTAAACGTTAGCTAGCTTGTTAGCTAACAATAGCATCGGGCTGCCGTTCACAACAATAACTAAACCTCACCGGATGGGTCGTTAGCTTAGCCAGCAGCTGGTGGAAAGTGTTTCAGGTGTAAACACGGACGACTTGTGTGTGTTTTACTTTGAGTTTCTTGTTATTGTCTGTGACTTTGGCTTCAATAACATCGTTAGCTAACATGAAGCGCCGGGACTGGCCGCAGAGGGGCGGTGATAGCAGGTGTCACTGCTGAACATGGGAACCGAGTTTGTCACAGAGCTGCAGTTTTTCAGTTTAAGTTTATAATCTGACTTGTTTTTTACACTTTGAATGGGATCGATGTGAAAAATGTCAGTCATGACTGTTGTGAAGTATTTTCAAACTGGGCTGTTCAGAAACACTCTATAAATAGTTTTCATGTGTGCGGAGCTGCTGCTTTCACGGTCAGTTTGAGTCGTACAGACTTCTGCTCTTTTCAGTCGATGGTTTTAATGAACCGTTTAGTTCATAAGATGTCAGCTATTTGTGAATAACTTACAATCCAAAACCTACTTTAATTCAGTTCACAGTTTTATAAAATATAGAGAAGGAATGTGAATGAATCCAGGACAAAATAACATTTAAAAAATTATATAAATTACTAAATTATTCCATTTTGGGGGAGTTGTTTTCCTTATTTCTTTAATTAATTAAATCCCCTTCAAGCGAATCATCTAATCGGCCAAACATTTCAGCTCCGTAAGTGTTTGTTCAAAGTGAAAACATTTGATGAGGTGAGCTGATGCCTGTCGAGTGTCTTCACCCTGCTGTCGTCATGTCGTCTGATGGATCTGAACTGTGTGTTGCAGGTGATGATCCAGATCCTGAAGGACATGGGCATCACCGAGTACGAGCCCAGAGTCATCAACCAGATGCTGGAGTTCACCTACAGTGAGTCAGCAGCTCTGTTTGTATTTGTGAAGAGAAGAAGTCACATCTGAGCAGCACAGGAGCCTGTAATAGACACAAAGCTGTGTGGACGTTTGCTTGTGTCGTTTAAGTTTTTCTGTCAAGTTTTCACATTATTTTACTGACCTGTAGGTGCCACATGTAAGAAACAGAACCTGTATTGAAACAGTAAATAATAATAATAAACCGTAGTAAAATATCCAAAGTAAATGAAATGCTGCTTACAAACATTCAAGTGTCTTCATCATTAGTTTGCTTTTGTTGTCTGCGCAGTTTAAACATCATCAGCATCAAATCACTCAGCTGCAGCTTCTTTTCACAGGATATGTGACAACCATCATCGAGGACGCCAAGATTTACGCCACACATGCCAAGAAGTCCACTGTGGATGCTGACGACATCAAACTGGCCATCCAGTGCCGCATGGACCAGTCGTTCACGTCGCCGCCGCCACGAGATGTGAGCTTTGTCCCCACTGTTACACATCATAGTTCTGTTAGCGAAGCCTGGAAAAACGTTGGAGAACCATCGCTGACTAAATCCGAAATGTTGTTGCTGCAGATAAGATTCTCTTTTGTATGTTGCTGTTTTTTTCTGTGTATTTTGTGTTTTAACTTGGATCTGCTGTTCAGTTCCTGTTGGAAGTTGCGAGGCAGAAGAACCAGACTCCTCTGCCTCTGATCAAACCCTACACTGGACCCCGGCTTCCTCCAGACCGCTACTGCCTGACTGCACCCAACTACAGACTCAAGTCTGTTCAAAAGAAGGTGAAAGTCCTGCAGGTTTTATTTCTGAGCTCTGCTTCTCCTTCTGGTCTCCAGAACAACTCTTGAGGTGTGTTTGTGTCCTTCAGGTGTCGTCTGCCAGCAGGATATCAGTGCCTCGCCTCAGTGTCGGCGCCGTCTCCAGCAGACCGAGCACGCCAACCCTCGGTGAGTCTGCCATCAGTTCCCCCTGAGAGGCTGTAGAGGGCGCTGCAGACCAGTCCCAACTCTGTCAGTCCCAGGAATAAAAGACTGAACCTTCAGATCAGAGAGGCTAGTGTATTACCCAGAATGCACTGCAGCCACAGTGCATATTTTGATTTAAAATTTATCACAAAACTGTTACGTTACACTCAAACGTGTGAGAATGCAACAAGGCTCTGTGCTGTTTATGTAAGTATTTCTGGGAAATCATCAGACGTCATAACTTCAACAATCCTGGATGTTTTAAGGCCACAAACCAAATAATCATATCGGTTCAAATCGCTGCATTTGGCACAATTTAAAAAATATATCTGCATTTATACAAAAAAACAGTGTCAAAGAGGAAATTTGTCAGATTCTTTGTGTGCTGTGTGATTCTGCAGAGCCTCTTCTATGTAAAACTGGTTTGTGTGTTTTATTGGATTTAAAGTGGATCTGCTTCAGTCACACTGAACAGATGTGGCTTGTTTTTGCTCCCAGTTGGACCAGTCTGCTCGTCCTGGTCCCGTCTGTTCTCACTGGTTTTTCTCCACAGGAACTCCATCTGTTCAGTCCGTCACCACTAAAGTCGGAGCTCCGGTGTCTCTGACGGGTCAGAGGTTCACGGTGCAGATCCCACCGCCCTCTCAGACAGCCGCCACCAAAACCAGTGAGAACCTGTTTTCCTTTAATATGAACCAGTTTACTGTCGGGGTTGATCCTCCGACACCAGCAGGTTGTTGTTTCTAGTTTATATCTGAAGTTCAGTGAGGAATCATTTTGTTTTAAGTGTTTATCTAATAAGGAAAGACTCAACATTAAAGGTCTTTTTCATTTGTTTTTGGAAAAATTGGTGGAAAATAAAATTAATTAAAATCTGCATAAAATACATTTTCTCAAAAAAACAGACTGAATGCCTAAAACCATCAGAAGACACAGATCTCAGACAAAGTTTATCATAATAACAGCATTAATAATAATAATAATAATAAACTGTGCAGGTTTCATTTATAACGAAACCTCATTTTTCATCAGTTTGTCTCTTTTTCAAGCGAAAACAAGAAACATTCATAATCAGGCAAACAGTAAAATAAAAACCATAATGTGACCGACAACAAATCATAAACAGCCAGTAAAACATCAGTCAGTCCAAATCAAATGTAGCTTGAAAAACAGTTTGCAGTTAATTCTATTAAAGGGAAAGTAAATCAGCTCCAAACAAACAGGTCGGACTTCGTTTAGTTTTTCCTGGTTGAAATAAAACATGTGAGGTGGTTTTGATGCTTTTACACAAATGTTTGACAGAAACACTGAAGGAAGTTTAACCCTCGCCGCTCTTCTCTCCCTGACAGCCACGGCATCGACGCCCGCCGTCTCCAACGTCCTCATCAACCCGTCTCTGATTGGCTCCAAGAACATCCTCATCACCACCAACATGGTGTCACAGAACTCAGGCGGAGAGTCGCTGAAGAGGAAGCACGAAGACGAAGATGACTACGATGCTTTATGACAGTGCGACTGAAGATCTTTTTGTTTTTTTGGTTTTTTTAAATAAGCTGTAAAAATTATAAAAAAGGAGATTAACCTCTGTTACTGTTCACCCAGAAAGTAATCGATCATGACTCACTAAGATCTTGTGTCCCAGTTTTGTTTTTGTTTTTAAATGGCTGGTTGAACCAGAGAGACCGACTTCCCCTGCAGTGGTGGCTGGAGGGTCGAGACCAGTAAAACCAGTCTGCTGGGACGCCTCAGGCTGCTGCTCTGATGTTTCACTGGTTTACAATAAACTGCATCAAAACACAAACTGGGCTGCATCTGTTCTTACTCCAGCTGCTAGAAAGGAACGTTCCACCTAAGAGTTAGAACCAGAGCTAGAAAACATTAGCATGCTAAATGTTAGCATATGACACTTTCAGCACGAGGGCTTCAAAGAGCATCTCATGTAAACAAAAGAAAGTCTTAGCATCTAATTGGCTAATTGACAGAAAACGCGTCCATTGTAACTTTTCCTCTCAGGACAGAGGGACAGCGCCGCCCTTTAAACACGCAATCTCATTGGCTACTTGTGGCGGTTGCGCCCACGTGGACGCAGCCTGATTGGTGCAGAGAAGTCAAACAACACTGAAGAGTTTTAGCGGCCATTTTTAAATCATGTTGGCAGGAACAGAGCGCGAACATTAAACTCTACAGGTAGAAAGTGTCAGGTAATAAGTGTTGGTTTAGTTTGTTTTAAAGTGTTTCGGACCAAATGTTTCGCTGGATTGAATCCGTTTAACGTTTCCCGGTGTGAACGGACCGAGTTTCGGGGAAGCGCTGCTTTGGTGAGTCTGATGGTTTGTCTTCACTTTGTCCGAGTCAGAGCGGCTCAATCAACCAGCCGCGCTGTTTGTGTCAGAAAGTGTCAGTTTCAGTCCATAAACCACATGCATGAGTTTGACTTTTACAAAAAATCCGTTAAAAATTAGCAAAACATAAATGCTAATCACGCGGAGCTAACAGAGCGCAGACTGACGTCGATACAAACGGGTTCAGATTTGTTCTCAAAAGTTCCTGTTCGTACAAGAACAAACCCCGTTGTTTAAAAAAACCTCCATCCAAATGAAACAAGTGTAAAAACTAAATTGAAGCGCTGTCATTAACACGCCGACCAGCAGGCGGCAGTATAACACCGACCCTCCGCTGGTGTTCGCGACCAGACGCGTAAACAAAGCTACTTCCGGTAGGCTGACCTGCGGTTTTAGTTCACTTTGACCGCGTGAATTATGTTGTTTGGTCTCCGTCGAGTATTCAGACACCTTCTTCTTCTTAATAAACGTTAGAATGGCCGATGATTAACGAGCAAACATGTAAAAATCATTTTAGCAAGATGTTTACTGTGATGAATTTAGACCAATGTCAGGATATAAGTATATGTATATAATATAAAACACGTATGTGTTCAGTCTCTAACTCTATAAGCCAGACTTTCAAAATAAAATACAATCAAAATCCCAATTTATCCAAAACTAATTTTATTATAATCATGTTGAGTATCTAAACCAACCTGCTGTTTGATCACATCAGAGCCAAGTGTTTCCCATCATGCCCTGCGTCCTGCAGCCACATTGAATGCAGCTTCGTATGCAGTGATGTGACATCAGATCTTATCAAACCGTCACAGGCCTTCTCATGTCAGTCCGGTCTGTTCTTCAGTGAAACAGCTGAGCTAGAAACTTCATGTGAGATAAAACGATAAACACACTGAGACAATAATTAAACCCTCAAGAACCAGACAGCAGCTGTGTTTGTTAGTTCATTTTGCCTTTAATAATAAAAAGAAAACTAAAATAAAAATCTCAAAATAAAAAATACATGGCAAAACAATAGACTCTTAAATGATTATGAGGATAATCATGGTCGCAATGATGATACAGTAGAAGTAATAATAATAGTCACCATAATAATAATAATAATAATCAGAAGCATAATAATCATAAATCTTTTCTGGTGTTCGTCCCACCAGCAGAAATCACTTCCTGTTTTATAGACATTATGGTAAGCATCGCACAGGCCGGGGCGTGGCACTTGTCAAAATATTTTCACACTTAGCAAAGTTACCCCACATATGCACGACAAAATAAGGACAGAATCACAGCTCGTACGATTCACAGCACTGCTTGGAAAAAAACTGAAAACATGCTCCGTTTCTTCTTCTTCTTCTTCTTCCCTTCTGGATGACAGTCGCAGCTTCAATGACTGACTGAGCGAAGGAGGAAAGGAGGGAAATTTGGCAGTTTTTAGATTGGAAAAAAAAAGTTTGTTGCTTAATGTGAAGCCTCAAAACTTTTCAAAACCAAAAAAGAACAATTTGAAAAATGGCCAAGCATCTAAAAAGATCAACATTCTTCTTCATTGTCTCCTGAAATAAGCAAACAAAGGAAAAGTCTGCAGTTCTGTGGGTTTGTTTTGTCCAATGAAAGTGCAGTGCTCCGGTGTCGTGTGAAATGTTGATCTGTGCAGCTTTTTGGGGGAAATTAAACACAAAACTCGTTAAGAGACAGATTTGACAGCGACGAACGACTGTTGAAAAGCCCCAAACTACTTTCAGCCATCTGTTTTTAAAGATGAACACAGAGAAAAGATGTAGTAGAGGATAATAATACCCGAGCTGCTGAAGTCCTTCACAACATGTCTGAGTCTGAAAGAGGAAAGCGACATTGAAAGGCTGGATGACGTCTGAGGAGGAGGAGAGGCGGGTTCATGTGCATCTGAAGGGAAACACTGGTGCTTCTTGTGTTTTACTCATCTCGTTCACTGATTTACTGGCTGTGGAGGTTTTCATGGCACTTTTACCTTTTTACTATTTGGTCTTTTTCACTTGACAAGATAAAATTATTTTGTGACAATTAAGTTTAAATTTTACCAGAAAGTCAGAATTGAACAAGAATTAAATTTGAGGAAAAAATACAAAACAAGTTCATACTGTTTTGTTTCCGATGCTCTCAAACATCTCATGGCCTTCTTCATTTGAAGGAGTTGGACGGTTGTCATGGAGATGGCTTCGTCGTTGTCATGTGACAGACGTATTTTAGTTTCTGCATTCAGGCCTTTTTTTTTAGGCCTTATTCAGGGCACAAACACTTCTATAATAATTTAAGATGCATTTCATTGGCAACTTTCATATAATTTGTTGTGAAACAGTTTTTTAAAACAGAAAATTGGTAGAAAAACTGCAGGTTTCTGTGTTTAGTCACACGACTGTGACCCCAGTTTATCCACAACCATCACAAAAACAAGGGACTGGCATTAAACATCACATGTTGGCATCAGATGCAGAAGGCACAACGCAGCTTACAGCAGATACTAACGAGCAGGATGCAGCTGATCCTTTCAAAATAAAAGTGCATTCAGCTAAGTGAGAACCTAAAACCAAGAGATGATGCGAACCAAACAAACAGCAGTGTTTCCCTTTGATGAGCCGATGACGTTTGATGGTTTCAAGCAGACGGGATCAAGTCATGAACCGTTTCAGCAAACCGCTCTGTGATTGGTCAGATTCAGTTTCAATAAAAACTCAATAAAATCACCTTTTGGATTTTACTATCAGCCTTAAAGCTCGTCATGTCTGACAGAACTGACACGAGCGCTGCTGTTTCAGAACCGGATCAGTTGAAACCAGATCGGCTTAAACCAGATCGAAGTCAGACGTCTCGGTTTGTTTGTCCGACTCCGTCTGATCGAGTTTGAAGAACGATTCCAGCGTGATCAGAGTTTGTGCTCTTTTTTCAGCATTTTCAGCCACTCAGACTGATGTTTAAGGTTTTAATCTAATTAAATACAAGAAGAAGGTGACATCTTTGTATCACAGGTGTGTGAAAAAAGGTTAATTTGCTTTATTTATCAGACTGACTGAAGATTAACTTCAGCTGCAAAAATTCAGGCCTGAAACTTTGGTTTTCCTGAAGGAACTGAAGGATCATGAAGATCTCGACTTTAACAAAACTCCTGATGTTCATGACGGACGAAGACTGAGCGACAGCCAACAAAAGCTTCTGTTATTAAGTGAACAATAACTTTCCAAAAATCAAGAGTAACTGATGCAGCTGAAACCTCCTCAAACCTGCTGCAGAGAAGAAAAGTCATGAACTGACTCAGAAAAACACATAACTGAGTGAAAAATTGTGTCCAAAGTCTTAATTAGTTTTTTCCTCTGTGCCGTGCACCAAAAGTCTATATGAATGAGAATAAGTTCCTATTTCAGAGAACTAAATACAGATTGACACTAACTTTGGTCAGAAGAGCCACTAGGTGGCAGCGTTAGAGCCTCAGACTTCGATGCATCTGCATGCAAATCTGGTTAAAAATGAAAACGTGAGCTGCTTTCGAAGATCTTCAGTGGAAACAAACTGCTAAAGATCAGGCTTCATTTCTCATAGCTGATGCTTGTAGATTTATATTTCAATATAATTTGGTTTTATTTAATTTAAAATATCTGGGTGGAAAACTTTTCCACGCAGTGGCTGTAAAACTCCACATTTCCTGTGTTTCTTTGAGTCAACAAATCAATTTTTAGTTTCTGACATTTTCTCAGTATTTGAATTTGGGCTGTTTGAGTAAAACTACCGATCTTTTTTTCAAAATAAAACACATTGTTGGTTTTTAGTCTTTTAACGGGATTCGTTGGCAGTTCACAAAACCGTCAGGTTCAGGCTTTTTGAGGCTGACGTCTTCAGTCGGATCTCTGCATGAAATGTGACAACAGAAAGGAAAATACCGACCACAATCCATCGTTTTTAGCTTCAGAAATGTGGAATGATTGAAATGAAACAACTCGATTGACGCTGGAATTGTTCTTACAGGAAACGGTGCGACAGACGAACGTGACGGACGCCAACAAAATGGACGACGGGTTCAGAGCAGGAGGGGGAGAGGATGCTGGTGAGATCGAACTTCAGTCGCTTGTAAGACCGCTGTGACTCTGTGTGTGTGTGTGTGTGTGTGTGTGTGTGTGTGTGTGTGTGTGTGTGTGTGTGTGTGTGTGTGTGTGTGTGTTTCCTCCCCTTGCAGCCATGATGTAAAAAGCATCTACAGTATTTACTCGAAGAAAAACGGTGATCACCACTGAACACACATCCGACTGCTCGTAGAAGATTATTTTTTCTATGTTTCAAATATATATTCTGTTTTTACAAGATGGTGACCGTCGCCGCGGAAACGGCCGACACTCAAAAAAGATTTTCAAAGTAAAAGGACGAACGCTGCAGCTGCAACTCTTCCGACATCCTTTCATCCCTTCTCACCGCGCGACAAGCCCCGCCCACACCTGAACGTCCCGACCACACAGAAAAAACAACCGGCAGAGACTCCGCCCACGCCGCCAACATCTGTCCTGCAGCTGCTTCACATCTACAGTTTTTCAACCTTCAGCAAAAAGTTTAACAGAGAAGACCGATGGAGAAGATGGTGGTGAAAATGGCGGCGGCGGCGTGACAAATGGCTGAAGCAAGAGAGGAAGAACACCACCGACGCCCCCACAAGGCCTCGTCTAAACATGCCCTCATCCGTCCCCTCCACCGGGGAATGTAACGTCAAGAGTGTGAGTATGTGTGTGTGTGTGAGAGTGTGTGTGTTTGAAGATTTCAAAGCGAGTGTATGAAGGGTCGGCCGGCTCCTAGCAGTCCTCGTCCTTGTCGTCCACGACGCCTTTGAGCCGCAGGCGAGCGAAGTCCTCGAACACAAAGTCGTCGTCCTGGGAGATGCTGCTGAGAAACAGAGACGCGGCGGTCAACAGCTCCACTCTCGTTTGCACAAACAGGAGACTTGATGTTATCGTTCAGTTTTTAAGGAACACCGTTTCCCATGAGCCCACAGTGCATCACAACTCAACAGCTGCCAACATGCTGATATTTAGCTGGTGTGATGTTCACCATGTTAGCATGCTAACTGCTAATGGAGGCTCTGAATTTTCTGCAGGTTTTGATGAGAAATCAAACATTAAAAAACACTGAATGTGGACGTGACGGAGTTCAGGACACAGTGAAGTTACTGCAGACAGTCTGCTGACTC
>JAQNCA010000006.1:18741760-18755836 GCA_029783725.1 Acanthurus tractus | reverse complement strand
CTGAAAGAAACCTTCATGTGAATCGCATTTAATGAAACATCTTCCAAAAATTGTTGAGATGTTTCAGTCTGAATGGTAGTGCTGGACTAAAATCCAGGGCATCAGGAATCATTCCCTGGGGAACACCAATGTCCATCATGTACATGCTGTTCTCATGATCATGGCTGCATCATCATCCTCCTGCATCGTTTACCTCACTTATCAGACCACAGGAAGGTCAGGTCCATCTTGTTCCATGTGGTTCCTCCGTCCATGAACGCTGCTACCTATGGCCTTCAAATCAAAGCAGTCAGAGAGAAAATTTTTGCCATTTTTACTGGGAAAAAATTCACAGTGAAGGTGTGAAATGACTAAAGTAATGAAAAGGACATAATACTGAAGGGTTAAAAGTATTGAGGTGAAATGTTTGAATGTGCATTGAACAAAGCTTTTCTGTGCATCTACATTTTAAATAATCCATACACGTGACATAAAAACTTCTCTTGTTTTGCAACTTTGTATCTTACACTCACCAATTATAGAGAAAAATTCATAGGATCCAGATTCAAAAATGGCTTGCACTTGTGCTAAAAATACTAATTGCACTACCAGGTTTTTGCCACAGTCAGAACCAATGATCTGGTAGCTTTAGCAGCTGGCTTTATTTCATTATTTTAAGTATTTTAAATTGTATCAGCAGCAATATGTCTTCTTGTTACTTTAAAAAAATGAATCCACTTGTGAAAACAGTTTCACTTCTTTACACCAAAGTGTAACAGTGTTGATGTGAAGAGCAATTAAATTTTTATTTTTACATCCGTAAATTTAACAAAATTACATACTTGAGACATGAAACAAAGCCTCTGTCTTTATTAAGAAAATAGCTTTGTGTTTTGTCACTTGAGCTTATTAAATTTTAAATCTTGTGTTTAATCATTATCTTTGTAATCATTTCCAACTTCAACAAGTGTTGTCTTTCCAACACCATAAATAAAAAATTGACTGAATATTGAGGAATAAGGACCTGAGGATATTTTTATTTTTGCAGCATATTTTTAAAATTATTTTAAATGAGTTCAGATGAACATTATTCACACAGCAAACATGAGTATAACATGTTAAAGGATGTAACAGAAAACACAGTGAAACAGAGAGACACACAGAAACAGTGAAACAAAATGAAATCCAGTGAAACAGTGAAATACACTGAAACCAAGAGAAACCCAGTGCGACCCAGTGAAACTGTGAAACCCAGTGAAACCCAGCGAAACCAGTTGAAATGCAGTAAAACTCATTGCTACCCAGTAAAAAAGTGAAAGATAATGAAACACAGTAATACCTAGTGAAACAGTGAATCCTAGTAAACCCCAATGAAACCCAGTGAAACAGTGAAACACAGTGGAACCCAGTGAAACCCAGTGAAACAGTGAAAGCCAGTTAAACCAAGAGAAACCCAGTGAAACAGTGAAACCCAGTGAAACAGAGTAAAACAGTGAAATACAGTAAAACCTAGTGAAACCCAGTGAAATACAGTGAAACCTAATACAACACAGTAAAACCCAGAGAAACCCAGTGAAACTGTGAAAATCAGTAAAACAAAGAAAAATAGCGAAACCCAGTGAAACAGTGAAACCCAGTGAAACTGTGAAACACAGTTAAACCAAGTGAAACACAGTGAAATCTCAGTGAAACACAGTGAAATACTGAAAAACAATGAAACCCAGTATGACCCAGTTAAACAGTGAAACCTTAAGAAGCCCAGTGAGACCAAGTAAAGAACTGACACTTAATGATATCTGGTGAAATCTAGTGAAACCCAGTGAAACAGAGTGAAACGCACTGAAACCAAGTAAAATCTAGTGAAACCTAGTGAAGCAGTGAAACACAGTGAACCCAGTGAAATAGTGAAACCCATTGAGACCCAGTGAGACCCAGTGAAACAGTGAAAGCTAGTTAAACCTGGAGATACCTAATAACACCCAGAGAAGCAGTTGAACCCAGTGAAACCTAGAGAAACAGTCAAACACAGTGAAACCGTGAAACCCAGTGAGACCCAGTAAAACAGTGAAAATCAGTAAAACATAGAAAAATAGTGAAACCCACTGAAACCCAGTCAAATAGTCAAACACAGTGAAAAACGAAACCCAGTGAGACCCAGTAAAACAGTGAAAATTGGTAAAAAAAAAAGAAAAGCAGTGAAACAGTGAAACACTCTGTGTCATGTCCAAGAAATAGGTTGTTATATTTAGTGTTGTCTCGTGTCTATGTTGTCTCGTGGCTTCCTGTTTTATTTTGATAGTCTCGTCTCCCCTTGTGTTGTCTCCATGTTTACTTCCTCCCTTTGTTCCTTTCCCGCCTTTTGTGTTACCTAATGTGTTTCACCTGTGTCTTGTTGTCTCCCCGCCCTCATGTGTATATATAGTTGGTGTTTCCCTTTGTCTTGTGCTAATTCGTCTTGTTTGTGATACCAGAGAGAACCTGCGCCAATCCATGCCGCTTTGTCTTATCAAGTCAGGTTTTGATTTCTTTGTTACTTTGCTTTGTCTTGTCTTAGTTATTTTAAGTTTTCCTCTATAAGAGTGACTTTCATTTGATACCTTTGTCACCTAATAGTTTGCCTCTGTAAGAGTGATTTTTATTTGATACTTTGTCATTAAAGATTGTTTATTTAGAACTTTGAACAGTCTGATGTTGCGCATTTGGGTTCGAGACCTAGTTCAGTTGTGACACTCTGAAACCTAGAGAAACACAGGGACACACAGTGAAACCTAGTTGAGGTGAAACCCATTGAAACATTGACCCAGCAAAACCCAGCGAAACCCAAAGAAACATGGTGAAACAGTGAAACACCGTGAAACCCAATGAAACTCAGTGAGATCCAGTAAAACAGTGAAACCCAGTGAAAAACATTGAAACCTAGTGAAACCTAGTGAAACCCAGTGGAAACAATGAAACAGTGAAACCCAATGACACACAGTAAGAACAAGTGAAACAGTGAGATCCAGTAAAGCATTGACACTCAATGATTTCTGGTGAAACCTAGTGAAACCCAGTGAAACAGTGTGACAACAGTGAAACAAAGTCAAACAGTACAACACAGTGAAACACAGTGAAACCTAGTGCAACCCAGAGAAACAGCCAAACACAGTAAGACCCAGTAAAACCGTGAAAATCAGTAAAACAAAGAAAAACAGTGAAACACACCGAAACCCAGAGAACCCCCTGAGAACCCCAGAGAAACCCAGGGACACAGAGAGAAACCTGGATAAAAGTGAAACCCATTGAAACACAGTAAAACCCAGACAAACACAGAGAAACCCAGTGAAACCCAGAGAAACCCAGTGGAACAAAATGAAACACAGTCAAACAGTGAAATTCGTTGAAACCCAGTAAAACCCAGAGAAACACAGTGAAACATACTGAAACACAGAGAAACACAGAGAAACCCAGTGAAACACATTGAAACCCAGTAAGACCCAGAGAAACCTAGTGAAACTCAGTGAAACACAGAGAAACTAAATGAAACAGTGAAAAACATTGAAACAGTATAACACAGTTAGACCCAGTGAGACCCAGTAAAAGAGTGAACCCTAGTGTAACCTAGTGACTCCCAGTGAAACCCAGTGAACTAGTGAAAGTCTTTGTTATGCTTTAAACAAATCTACCTACAGGTTAAAATAAAGTCACCCACCTAAATAAACACAGTAAAACACAGTGAAACACAGTGACACTAATTAAATTGGTGAAACCCATTGAAACCCAGAGACACCCAGTGTAACCCAGTGAAACTGTTAAACACAGTGAAACACAATAAAACCCAGAGAGACCCAATAAAACAGTGAAACTCAGTGAAACAAAATGAAACACAGTGATAACTAGTGAAACAGTGAAACCCAGTTAAACCAAGTGAAACAGTGAAACACAGTGAAAAAGTGAAACACAATAAAACCCAGAGACCCAATAAAACAGTGAAACTCAGTGAAACAAAATGAAACACAGCAAAACAGTAAAACCCATTGAAACCTAGTGAAACCTAGTGTAACAGAGTGTAACCTAGTGACTACCAGTAAAACCCAGTGAAACAGTCAAATCCAGTAAAACACAGAAAAATCCAGTGAAACAGTGAAAACATTGAAACAGTAAAACACGGTGAGACCCAGTGAGACCCAGTGAAACAGTGGAACCCAGTGAAACCTAGTGACGCCCAGTGAAACCTAGTGAAAGCCATTGAAATCTAGAGAAACTGTGAAACTGTTATGCTGCAAAACAAATCTACCTACAGGTTAAAATAAAGTCACCTACCTATCTAAACACAGTGAAACCAAGTGAAACGGTGAAACCCAGACAAACCCAGAGAAACACAGTGAAACCCAGACAAACACAGTTAAACCCAGTGAAACCCGGTGAAACACAATGAAACAAAGTGAAACCCGGAGAAATCCAGTAAAACCCAGTGAAACAGTAAAAAGCAGTGAAACACACTGAAACAGTGAAACCCAGAAAAACCCAGTGGAACACAATAAAATCCAGTGAAACCCAGAAAAACCCAGTGGAACACAATAAAATCCAGTGAAACCCAGAAAAACCCAGTGGAACACAATGACACTCTGTCATACCTAGTGACACCTAATGAAACAGTAAAACACAATGAAACACAGTGAAACACAGTGAATCCTAGTGAAACCCAGTGAATCCTAGTGAAACAATGAAACCGAGTGAAACAGTAAAACCCAGAAAAATCCAGAAAACCCAGTGAAACCTAGTGAAACAGTGAAACACAGTGGTCCCCAGTGAAACACATAAACCTAGTGAAACAGTGAAACCCAGAGAAACCCAGTGAAATACAATGAAACCCAGTAAGACCTGGTATGACCCAGTGAAACCAGGTGAATTCCAGTGAAACAGTGGCACAACAAAACAGTGTAACACAGTGAAACACATTGAAACACTGCTGCTGCAATTTGTTTTGCCTTCAAGACCTCTTATCTTCATGCTGCACTGATCCGAGTTTCAGATTCAGGAGGATGTTGAGCCACTCAGAATGAAAGAGATGAACATGGAAACATCAAACTGCTTAGGTGACTCCAATCTCACAACATGCAGGTGAAGTTGATGCAAAGTTGACAGCAACGGTTGCCTGGCAACTCTTCAGCAACGCAACCATGTGAGAGAATCAGGAACCGCTCAGCTGATAAAGAGGCGTCAGTCAGCTGTGGTCGACGTGGAGGAGGCGAATGTCTACAGAGGTAAACCTGACACACACAAACACACACACGAACACACACACACAGAGTAAAAGTTTTTTATTTTGAGGGATTATATAAATGTAAAACTGAAATCCAGTGATCAACGAAGGTGTGTGTGTGTTTTCTGACACTGAATGCTTCAGAGATTTGAGGATGTGGGAGGTTTTTGAATCAGAGCTGCAGACGGTGTTTGTGTCTGTTTATAATCTCCTGCTTCATTTAAAGAGAAACTAGTTCACCATCATGAAGCTGAAACTTGATGTTTAATCACAGTTTTGACTAATAATCAGATCCTTCAGGCACTGAGATCAAGACTTCAGATTCTACAGTTTCTTGATGTTTTATGTGAGGGTTCAGTTTGGATCAAATAACTGTATATTTGACTTTTATTATTTTTACGTGAAGTTTAATGAAAGTGTAAATTTCCTTCAACAACAGTGAGGTTTTTTTGTCTGACTCTGATGTTTGTTAATTGAAGTGAATCTTGGTCAGTAATTTTTCTTTCTTGAAACACTTAAGAGTCTGACATAAAACGTGCATGAATTTAAAGCAGAAAAAGTGGAGACTGATGAAAGTTTCATGTTTGTGCCTCAATCCAAGTTGGACACAAAAAAATGACAAAACTCAAAATGTATCAACTCATCTTTTAACCCAGAGATACTTTTAAAATTCAGCTAAAAACACTAAAAGATGGTTAGAAATGTTTTTTAAAAGAAGTTGTTTTACAAAGAAAAACTCAAACATTGTTAAGATACTTTCAGGTTTAACTTGTGTTTTTTGTGGCTGCAGCTTCTCTGAACGATGACATTCAATATGAACATCAAACACCAGTTTCTCCGGTTTGACGTCTCAGTTTGTTCAGTCGACTTGATGCTGAGATCTGAATCAAATCTAAAGACAGCTGTTGTTTCTCTTTGAATCTGATCAGATTCGAGTTCCTGACTCTTTTAGAACATTGTACTAACCCTTTGAAGTCACAATGAATGTGTGTTAATTTAACCGTCACCTGTGTGAAAACAGTGAGACAAACGACCTTTCACAGGTTTTTTTCTTTGTGTTTCATCGTCATTTACCAGTATTTTGTCACCTGAATTGTTGTGGACACTGGATCAAATTTCCTGACATCCTTCAGCTGCTGTGACTCAGCTCTGCAGTGTTTTCAGTGCTTTCATGAGATAAATTACTTTGTGATTTATCTGCACAGATGATCTGTATGAAAATGTTAAAAAAACTTTGTTTTTTGCCGTATTGCAGATTTAGACACAGCTTATTTTTCATCATCTGTGCTCGAGTCAAAGCTGATGGACATTTAAAGGTAAATTCATGTCTGCGATTGAATCTTTTTGCCTTTTTGTCACAGAGCAGCTCTGAAGAAGCAGCTAATTGATAATCCTGTGAGTTATCAATGAACACAACAAAAACTGCTCAGTTCTTCTCTGTTAGTTGAATATTACAGTATGATTCTTCTTGATTTCTCAAACGGAGTCAAAGATCATGCAGAACATTTAACGTTGGCGTCTAAGTATCACAGTCATCTTGTTTTTGGTCCCAGTTTTGTTCTCCAGCTCACAGATGACTGATCGAACGCTGCAGGATGGAGAATGAAACCGTCAACGCTGACATTATATTCATCGAGGGGTTAAAGATCAGCCCACAGTCCTCCATTCCTGCCTTCATCCTCCTGCTCCTCATCTACATCTTCATCCTGGTGTCCAACCTCGGCCTGGTAGTGCTGATCTTCATGGAGCGGAGCCTCCATGAGCCCATGTACCTGCTCTTCTGCAATATGAGTGTGAATGATGTTTTCGGGGCGTCGGCCATCATCCCCCGCCTGCTCAGTAACGTTTTCACTCCCATCGCTGAGCGTTACGTCCGCTATGTCCCCTGTGCTGTCCAGGCCTTTGCGGCTCATTTCCACGCTGGCACTTCCCACACAGTGCTCATGATCATGGCCTTTGATCGCTATGTGGCCATCTGCAACCCTCTACGCTACGCCACCATCATGACTGGCAGAATGGTTGCGAAGCTGTCGGCGGGGGCGTGGCTGGTGGCCTTCGTCTTTGTGGCGATCCTCCTGGGTCTCACCATCCGCCTGACGCGCTGCAGACGCGTCATCATCAACCCGTTCTGTGACAACGCCTCCTTGTTCAAACTCTCTTGTCAGAATCTACTCATCAACCACATCTACGGCCTCGGCAGCGCCGTGGTCGTCCTGGGCTCCTCCCTCGGCAGCATCACGCTTACCTACCTGAAGGTGGCGGTGGTGTGTCTGAGCAGTAAGAACAAGGTGCTGAACAGCCGGGCGCTGCAGACCTGTGCCACACACCTGGCCGTGTACCTGATCATGCTGGTGGCGTCCTTCACGCCTATGATCATGCACCGCCGGCCCGAGTGGGCGGACAGTGGGAAGGTGGCGTCCGTCCTGTTTCACGTCATCCCTCCGGCCCTGAACCCCCTCATCTACGGACTGCAGTGCAAAGAGCTGCGACTGAAGATCAGCAGCCTGTTTCACCTCAACAAAATCACGGACGCAAAGAGTTTCCATTAAAACCTGAAAATCTGCTTCAGTTTCATCAACACAAACAACTTTAGAGTTCAGGGAATAAATTTGTTCTCATCAGAGCTTTTAAATTTTTGTTTAGTAGAATTCAAGTCTCTGTGTTTTGTTGGTACATAAGCAAAAGTGACTGATGCTGCAGTTTGAAAGTTAAATAAAAAGGTTGAATTTTATTTAGGATAAACTTGAAATGATCCTGTAAGTTTTAAACATGGACTTTTCATGTCCACATGGGAGATTTTTACTGTCAATTCAGTTTAAAGTTGATGTGAATGATCATTTTTTTTTGTTTTACTTTTGAATATAAAAGTTTGATAAACTGAAATTCATCTGAAGTCTGTTGTTATTATTATTGTTGTTGGTTATGAATGTAAAGATTTTCACACCTCAAAGTTTCCGCGGCTTCACAAACACGATGATGAAGAAAAGACCAGACTGTTATTTTGTCTCTGAGTTTTGACACGTTTAAGTGAAAATCTCAGCTTGACTTTAAATGTGAATTTAACTGTTAAGTTTGTGATTTTACTCTTTGAAGGTCTGAGAGTTTTTCCCATTAAATTTCTCTGTTCAGACCCGTAAAAGGCTGATATCAACATTAATGACATAAGACAATGAAAATACTGAACAAGCTAAGGCTAAATGAACTTTTAGACGAAAAGCCCTTGAATTTAATGCTTTGCAAAACTCTCGAACAAAAGCGGTTGAGGAACCTGCAGACTTAAACAGTTGATGTTTGATTGATTTATGGACCTTAAACAACTTGAGACATCGTTATAATGAAATTCAGATTTTCTGTCATAAGAAAAGGTGATTTTTACATGAGTTTGCTTTGTCATGTTTCAATATTTTACATTTTTACACAGACTTTATCACCGTCTGAGGCTCCACAGAATGATCATGTTCTGTGTTTGATGAGAGAAAAGCTCTTTATTATAAGAAAGGATTTTGTTTTGTGGGATTCAGTGTTTTTTGGAGGTTGAACACAGTTTATGTTTTTATGTCTCAGCCTTTTTGTTTCAGGCAAAGGCTTTTAAACTCACAACAAGGAAAAGAACATTAAAATCCAGAAGTAATACTTTATTCACATCATCAGGGTCACTTTCACTCACAGACAATTTGATGGAATCTTAATGATTAAATCTTTAATTTGAAATGTTCCTTTTTAACATTAAAGGAAAGATGGAGAAAGGAGTTTTTCAAAATATTACTTTAAACTGTAGTTTAAATGAATTATATTCCAAAACACTTAAAGTTAACTTAAAAAATTCTCAAATTGTCACTCGTTTATGAACCGAACAGATATAAAAAAATCAGACAAATGACCAAATTTTCCTGTAAAATCAAGTTGAAGAAAGCCTTTTTCAAATTTACAAATTAAAATATTGGCTTAACTTTCCTAAAGTGGAATAAATGGGACAAACACTTGTGTATCTCCTGGGACTGCAGGCCGTAGATGATGGGGTTGAGGCTGCCGGGGACGATGTGAAACAGGATGGCAGAGAGTTTCCTGTACTCGACAAACTGAGGGAAGCGATGCAGAGTGATGACAATAAAGCCACTGATCAGCATGATCAGGTACACCAGCAGGTGAGTGCTGCAGGTCTTCAGGGCTTTGCTGTTCACAGACCGGCTTTTGCTGGTCAGACAGGCTGCTGTGATCTTAGTGTAAGTGGCAACGATGCTGCCGATAGAAGCTACGAACAGAACCACAGTGAAGGTGAGGCCGTAGACGTTATTAATGAACACACTTTCACAGGAGAGTTTGAACAAGGAGGCATTGTCACAGTAAGGATTCATGATCAGAGTCCTGCATCTGTTCAGCCGGATGGTCAGACCGAGCAGAACCCCCACCAGGACAAAGGCCACGCCCCACGCAGACGCCGTCAGCTTCAGCACCATCCTGTCGGTCATGATGGTGGAGTAACGCAGCGGGTTGCAGATGGCCACATACCTGTCGAAGGCCATGATCATGAGCACCGTGTGAGAGTTGGTGCCGAACATGTGTGAGATGAAAGCTTGAAGCACACACTCGTAGTAGTGAATGAGGCGCTCAGACGGAGGGACGTGGATGTCGGCGAGAACCCGAGGAACCAGGAGAGAGTTTCCCATCAGGTCATTGATGGACAGGTTACAGAAGAGGAGGTACATGGGCTGGTGGAGGCTCCTCTCCATCCAAATCAACACCACGATGCCCACGTTGGCAACTAAGTTAAAGAAGAAGGCCAGGAGGAGAAAAAGGAAGATCGGGTATTTGTTGGTCTTGGTGATCTTTAACCCCTCGAGCTGAAGAGTGAGACTGTTGTACGTTGAGTTTTCCATCTGAGCTGAGAGAGACAACAAGGAACCATGAAGGAAAGAAAAACTGCACAAAAACACACACTGATGCAAAAAACTGTGATGGAAGAGATGCAAACAGGCTCAGACCAAAGACTCAGAAATACCATGAAGCTGCTTTCACCCTTTAGCCTCGTCAGCAAAGTGGAAACTGTGAAAAAATGTCAAAAGTAGAAATAAACGAGTGGAAGAACTGATGTGTAAAAGTACTTTAAAACAAATCATTAAAAACTGCACTAATTATTGATCAGCAGAAACAACAGTGGAAGGAAACCGAACACACAACTTCAACTCTGAACTGTTGCAGAAATTCAGTCTGCATCAACAGCAAGAACACAGAAAACACACATCTCATGTTAGACTCCACATCTCTGATGTGACACACACACACACACACACACACACACAAAAACCTTTGAACACCAATGATTTTCACGACAACGTCACCATGCGAACAGATGGAGCGATGCGTTCAATGACACTCCGGTTGAACTCAGCTGTTTTGTGCTGCTTGGTGTTTTCGGATGTGAGCTGCAGGAACGTGGATCCTCACAGACAGTCACACACTCTGCTGCTGTGGGTTTTATGAGCCTCGTGTGTTTCCTCTGGGTAAACGTGAGCAAACGCTTCGTCATCTTCCTGAACTCCATCAGGTCAAAGGTCACCACAAACATGTTGGCATCATCCAACAACTTCAGAAAAACAGAGAGGATGAACAGCAGCAGGGAGAAAAACCGAGACGATAAAATCACTCCAAGAATCCAGAAATAATTATTTTTCTTTTGCTCCCAAATGATTCACGGAGGCTGGAAAGAATATTTATTTTTTTTATTTTTATTTTTGTTTATTTGTTTGTTTGTCTCCTCGTCAGCTCGTCACCTTCCTCCCTCCTTTCTGTCTCTCACTTTCACAGCCCACACACACACACACACACGTCCCTCTCGTTCATAGATGTTTTTGTCACATGTTCGTTTTTTGTTCTTCAGTTTTTTTCTCATGATCACAAAAAAATCTGAACTTTATCAAAGTGTTTAAAAAAACGTCCCTGCAGAGTTTTTTTTCGTGATTTTTCTTCCATCGCTGAACTTCTTACACACTTTTTAACTGAGTGACTCAGAAATGATCTCAAAGGTTTTTTCTTTTTGTAATTTACCAACAGCTCTTCATCTTTGGGGCTTTTAAAATACTTGACAATTTGGTTTAGAATAAAACGCTTCAGGAGGCAAAAAATTATCATGTCAATCATAATGATACTTTAAATATTAATTTATATTTAAAAAATCTGAGTCACAGTTGCCCAAAAGAGCCTGTTTATATTTTTGTTTGAATCTTTTCACTCTTTTAATATTTTTAGTCCTGTTCCTTTTTTGATTCCTTGATTTTCTTTAACTTGTTCAATAAACGAATTCAACCAAGCGAACACACATTTCCATCTCACATTTTGTCTGCGTTGTATTTTGCATCAGGAACTTCTTCATCTGAGCTGAAAACTGATTCTTGTGGTGAACTTCACTGAAGCACATGTGACGCCTGCAGCTTAGAGTTCACATTTAAAGTCTCCTGAAAAACACAAACTGACTTTAGTTGGATGAAATTCTGTCAGAGAAACAAACAGGAGAACCAACACAAACAAGTTAACAGTGACTGTCGGTGTTCTCAGCCAAATCCGTTTATGGAACAAATCAGTAGAATACCTTGCAATAAAAAGTGTTTTCTTCTGGTTGCAGTTGCGTCTCACAGTGAAACAAACATGGTTTACAGGATGAAGGTTTTATTGGAAGAATCAGACAGCAGAAGGAGAAAACAGATCTGTTATAAATGAGACAAAACATTTTGTTTGACAGAAAAGTTTCCTGTCAGTAAGGTGCATTTAAAGCCTCTTTCAGCTTCAGAAATTCAGTTGTCACAACGAACTATTGTTTTCAAAAAACTGGTTTTAATGAACATTTTAATGTGACTCACTGAGGAAGTTTAGCTAAAATGCAAGATTTTCACTCGTTTTGCAAGTTCACACACAAAACTTCAGAGGGACGGCATCACCGGTTTGTATCTGGATAACTTGGACAAAGATTTCCAGATCTCCTGGGACTGCACGCCGTAGATGATGGGGTTGAGGCTGCCGGGGACGATGTGGAACAGGATGGCAGAGAGTTTCCTGTAGTCTGAATACTGAGGGAAGCGATGCAGAGTGATGACAATAAAGCCACTCAGCATCATGATCAGATACACCAGCAGGTGAGTGCTGCAGGTCTTCAGGGCTTTACTGTTCACAGAACTGTTCCCACCTGTCAGACAAACCACCGTGATCTTGGTGTAGGTGAGGACGATGCTGCCCATAGACGCCGTGTACAGAACCACAGTGAAGGTGAGGCCGTAGATGTTATTAATGAACACACTTTCACAGGAGAGTTTGAACAAGGAGGCATTGTCACAGTAAGGATTCATGATCAGAGTCCTGCATCTGTTCAGCCGGATGGTCAGACCGAGCAGAACCCCCACCAGAACAAAGGCCACGCCCCACGCAGACGCCGTCAGCTTCAGCACCATCCTGTTGGTCATGATGGTGGAGTAACGCAGCGGTTTGCAGATGGCCACATACCTGTCGAAGGCCATGATCATGAGCACTGTGTGAGAGGCGGTGCCGAACATGTGGGTGGTGAAAGCTTGAAGCACACACTCATAATAACTGATTAGAAGTTCAGAGGGAAACAGCAAAATGTCAGAAAGCAGCCGCGGCACCATGATGGAGTTTCCAAGGATGTCGTTGACTGGAAGGTTGCAGAAGAGCAGATACATGGGCTGATGGAGCTTCCTGTCCATCAAAACCAGAAGTGCAATGCCAGCGTTCAGAAACATGATGAAGATGTAGGCAAACAGGAGGAGGAAAAAGACTGGATAGACAGAATGCTTCGAGACGTTCAGCCCCTCCAGCTGGAGGGTGAAGCTGTTGAATGACACATTTTCCATCAACCTGAAGGACCAAAAACCACAGATCACAGATCAGCTCAATGACAGCAGTGACACAAACAGACACAGTGAGAGATTATCAGTCACCTGCTCTGCGTCGTCTGCCTCATCAGCCTCAGTCTTCTTCGTCTCTGTTGACAGTTCAAATGCAGAGACATAATTTCTACGGTCACTACGGTTTTAAATAGTCACAGTTTTACTGTCAGGAGACTCGCTGCCAACACACATGACTTGGGATGTAGATGATGAAATCATGATGGTTGTTTGTGAAGGTTCACAGTTAGCAAGATACAACTTTGTGCAACACTCAACTTTAGAGAATACAGGACACAAAGGCTTGAAAAAAAAGATGAAATAAAAGTGTCTTTTAGCAAAACAACAAAAGGAAAAATGATCAGGAGCAACAAAACAGCTACAACATCTGAGAAACATAATGAATGGTCACTAACATTAGCTGCTAACTCCAGAAGAATAATGGAGGTAAAAGACAAGAACCATGACTGAAGTGAACAAAAGCTAAAACTTGCAACTTTGGCTTCAAGCGTTGTCATCTGTGTTGAAGCTACATACATTTACACGATGCTTCACATATTCAGCCGCTGGTTCAAACAAAAACAAAACACAAATCTGGCAAATCAGAAAAGTCAGATGATTCATGTAAACCTCCGTACTTCTGAACAAAACTCACTGTTGGCCTGTTTGGATGGTTTCCGATGCCCAGCAGCAGTTTTATGCCTGTAGGAATGTTCACTGCTCAAAGCATCAGAAAACTGACAGAAAATATGAGACCTGTAGTTAAACTTTCTCTGTAATCCAACTGAGATCTTTTAATTTCTTATCTCCTTACTGATCCAACTGATGTGCGTGATGATGGAATCAAATCAGGAAATGTCTTCTAGAGCAGGGGTCTCAAACTCAATTTAACTGGGGGCCGCTGGAGGCAGGGTCTGGGTGAGGCTGGGCCGCATCAGGTTTTCCACAAGAAAAGCTCTG
>JAQNCA010000006.1:18731218-18741660 GCA_029783725.1 Acanthurus tractus | reverse complement strand
GGTCATGATGGTGGAGTAACGCAGCGGGTTGCAGATGGCCACATACCTGTCGAAGGCCATGATCATGAGCACCGTGTAGGACGTTGTGCCGAACATGTGAGTGGTAAAAGCCTGAACTACACATTCATAGTAACTGATAAGACGCTCAGACGGAGGCCGCAGGATGTCTGAGAGCAGACGAGGCACCATGATGGAGTTTCCAACAATGTCGTTGACTGGAAGGTTGCAGAAAAGCAGATACATGGGCTGATGAAGGCTTGTGTCAAAGAAAACCAGGACAATAATACCCACATTGGCAACCATGATAAACAGGTAGGAGAAAAAGAAGAAGAAAAAGACGGGGTACATAGAAACTTGTGTGACCTTTAACCCCTCCAGCTGAAGGGTAAAGCTGTTGAATGTGTAGTTTTCCATCCACCTAAAACAAAGGAAACAAGAGCTGACTGGTCACACGTATGAGATCTTTCCAATCTAAGTATCAGTTACCAAACATATGTTCTACGAAAATGGTTTCTGCAAAAACAAACAGAAGACAGAGCCCTACAGAAGACAACAAAGGTCATTAAGAAGTGAAGAACAGTAGTTAGCAGGTTATAATTAACTCAGACATCCATCAAACAACTCTGACTAAATAATCAGCGTTTTTGTACTCATTTTTCATCGTCTTGCATTGCCTGCAGCATCAGAGGAGCCGGTGACGACCTCAGCCTCTGTCTCGTGCTTTTATAATGAGCTTTTGGTCTCTGGTGATGTAAGTCAAGTTGGTGACCATGGAGGTGAAGACAACGGCTGTCACAGATCTCCTGCTACTGTCAGAACATGAGGGATGACATCACTTCCTGTCTCAACAGTCATTCATCCTGCTCCCAGATTTTGGTTGTCAGAGTCATAATTCACTTAATGTCTCATTAACATTTGGTCTGAGGACTTTATTAAGGGCCAATGAGAAAAAACCCACGAAGCTGCAATCAAACTACAAAACAGGACATTTTCAACTCACTGACATTAGACGCCAACAAACCAATCAGAGTAAAGTATAGAGACACACAACCCACGTACGTGATGACGATATGACGCAGGTTTGTCATGTAAAGTCTGTTTGAATAATTTAAGTGTGAAACGGAAACAACCGGACCAAATGTAACAATGTGTAACAAAAACACGAACCTTCGTACGGACTTTCAGGTGTGAAAATGCTTTAAAACGTTTTTGTCTCAGTGATAAAAAGCCTGAGGGACGTTAGTCAGTTAGAGGGCTGACGACCGGAGGCATGGCATCATGGTTAAATACTGTTTTTATCTGGCAAAGGCAAAGATTACAGGTCTGGCACTTGGTATTATCAAGCAAGGAAGATTTTGGCCAGCAGATGTGAGATTACTGTCCATGATCATCAGTGGTCTCACGTGTCTGAAACAGAAAATGAACTTGGTTTCCATTGAAGGTCACAAACAGACAACAACATGTTGTTGAATGACGGCTGCTCCGCGGTGGTTTGAGCCTGAGGCTGAGGGAAACGATGTGAAAATGACCTCACTGATTCACTGTTGTTTGTTTGAGGTTGTTACAGGAACATTTTGTTAATTAGAACAAAGAGCTGAAGAGACTCTGCAGGGAAACTTCAACCCTCCCCTACAAGCTCCTGTTTCTGTGGTGGAAAAGTTTCTGCGTTCAAACTAGCAAATAACACAAAATCTCCAGGTGACTCACTTTTTCCCAAAGGCCTTTAAGCATCCAGACAACATTAACCCTGAAAAGATCGAATAACTTTTCTCTTTTCAACTCTGTGTAAGTTAAATTAGTTTAATTTGAAATGTTTGCTTCCTCTTCCCACATTTCATCCTTTGTGTTTGTTTTTGTACATTTTATGCATAAATATACTTTTTTTTTGTTTTCTCACTTTCTGCCTTTCACTAAATCACTACAACTTTTTCCCAACCTGGAGTCTGATATTGAATATGTGGTGCAGAAAATGAACAGGTGAACACACGAGGAAACCCGGTTCACCTAAAGTCCAGGTTCCAACAAAATATATGGAAAACATCTTGAGTGTGTGTGTTGGTGCAGTGCAGCCTCGCAGCACCGAGCACCTGCAGACTGAACGAGTCTGAATACTCTGAAAACTTGACAGGTGACAGGAAGTGACCACAGTCCGAACCCATGGGTACCCAGTAACCCTGGGAAGTGGGTTCAGATCAATGCTGGAATCACTTTGTTCCTTGTGTTGAAAGGCTGCAGGTCAGGATGCTGGACGGAGGCAGTGTTTGGCCTCAAGGCTTCTTTTAAACTTTGTCAATCTAACCTGCAGAGCTGCAGTTTTTATGCAAGTTACTGAGTTAAACAATCACATTTTGGTTTAAAGCCTGAATTTTAAAAATGACCAAATCAAGCTATTTAACTTTCTTTCTTTTTTAAATGAGGCCTTTTGTCACAACCTGCTGTGGGATTAAACTGATTGCTGTGCACATGAGTGCACAGAGTCATGTCGGCAGTGTTTCCCTCACCTGGTGGCCTCAGGGCTCCCAGGTGTGTCAGTGACCAGCAGGTTAATAGAATTAAACCCTGCAGCGAGGCGTTGGACGGGAGCTGCTGTCTGAACTCTGACAGTCACCATGTTTAGAAAGTAGCACACTCTTTCATACTGTGTAGGACTCTGATAGTGACCAGGCTCAGTGTGAGGCCCGGACTGGAAACTGCACTGTGTTTTTTAGTTCTTGTTTTTTGTTCTTCTTCACTGTTGTTGATGTTGTTTTGTTATTATTGTTTGCTTCTAAAACCGTTTAAACTGCACAACCTGCCTGTGAGCATCCTCTTGCAGAAGAATTTCCTTCAGGATGAATAAAGTTTTCTTATCTTTCTCTGAACCTGCAGGAGTTCTTGTACTTGTGACGCATGACAATAACATTTATATTAAAATGAGACTGTTCCTATGGAACTGTGCTTGTTAGCTTCTCGGAGTCTTTGTGCTAAGCTATCTGACGTCTCCTGACCATGAGACAGAACTCAAGCAAGTCAAAATGTACTATTTTCCATTTTTCCATCAGAGAAAATTGTAATCTTCATCCTCTGATTCATAATAAAACCAGTGACATTCCCATCTGCTTCGGCCGTGTTTACCTCTGTTTAGCACATGTTAGCATGCTGAGATGCTAAGCTAAGATGGTCCGAATGGACATGAACATTAGCCCTGCTGACCATGGTCAGTGTATGTTTCAAAGTGTTTTGAGCTCAGCTATGTGGCCTTCTGGGTTTTTTTAATCAGACTTTCCTGTTCATGGCTCATTTTTTTCCTCTGAGACGATGATGAAAGATCAGCATCCAGAGGTTTTGCTTTGAAGTGAGTCACTGTTGATCCCAGGAGCTTCGTTACTGCTTTGTTATCAGTGTTATCCTCTGAGCTCTGATAAACACCCATCATGTCCCCTCTTTGCTCCCAGGCGGCTCATTAGCATAGAAACTATTGATAAGTGTTTTGCTGGCAGGCAGCTCACAGTGGACCTCATTAATGATCACCTTTGTTTTAGATACAGTGACACTTGTTACTGTCTGCTGTAGCGACAGAAACACCTGGTGATGAGTCCCATTGACCACCAGGGGGCAGTGTCGCCCCCCGAGCTCCCAACATGCACCACTGGAGACAAATTTTAAGTTTGTAACCACCAACAAACCTTGAGAGTCTGCACTGCACAAACATGATGAGGTCACATGATGTTTTATTGTAGCATTTCACAATCTAGCTGACATTTTATGACATTTTTTTTTTCCCCTGCAAAGTTAAAAATGTAACTCCTCAGAGAAATGTCTCTTAATATTGTTGATCTGCTTGTGTGACAGCCACATTGCTGTGAGCACTGCTGGATATATTTGTGGAAATCACAAAAAAGGGTCATGAGATCTCTAACCTGCAGTCACAAAACAGAAAACAGTTCAAACTCAGGCACATTAAAAATGAGCTTCACTCAGTCAGAAGAGATGGAAAAGTTGCAGGCTGCTGTTGTGTGCAAAGACTTTTACAAAGTAAATAAAATCTGTGTTTTTGCAACTGAAACATTATTTTTCTAAATGTAATAACTGAAAAAATACATTTGGTTTTTCAGAATTCACTGAAACACTGGCGCGGTTTCATCTCATCATGTGACAAATTAAAAGTGTAAGCAGCTGTTTGTCCTGACGAAACGAAGAGCCTCCATATTTAAATATGAGGGTAACAGTCTGTATTTAAACCTGCTCAGATCCAGTTTAGCTGCTGCAGTTTAAGCTAATGCAAACTAACTACACTTCGTAAGGCGACTGACTTTGAGCACAACAACGATGCGCCTCCAACACGAACACAGCCGGACATTTTCAGGGCAGCTTGTGATGAACAAATCAGCAAGTTCTGCAAAATAAAGTGAAATTCACACCCAGTCAAGGAAAGTCACAGTGAAGTGTGATTCCAGACAGCTGGACGAGGTGGTGGAGAAGCAGGATGACTGACATCTGAATCACCTACCAGCCAAAAACCCAGAACAGATGTTCCAACATCAGGACTTCTGGGTCTGAGACGTCTCAGCAGATGTGGCTTCATGAGTTCAGGCAGAAAGCATCCAGTTGTTTTTTTTTCAGAGAGCTTAAACACCATCAGGGCTTTAATCAAAAACGCCCACTTCTTTGGTTTTCTCTGACCGATTCATGCTGACCGAGTGTGTGGTGTATGGGTGGATATGACCACAGCCATGCTGGCAGAACCCAGCAATTAGTCTGCACCCTCCCTGCCTCTGCAGGAACAAGCTGACCTCCTTCATGTCTTCAGAACCTAAAAGAGTTCGGATGTGAGTCGAGGTCGATCAGAACGACTTGATTCCACGTTGCTTTTTTTAAGTTTTAACCAGCAGAAGACAGGTTTCCATAAAAAGCTGGATTTTTGGATTTTTATGTAATTTACGTGGAGAATGACAGAATTTAGCTAACTCTTTTTTTTCTGCATAAATCACATTAATCCAACTTGAATTCCCTCGTATTTATTCCCAGGTGCAGTGATGTGAGAAGCACTGCGATGTGGAGATAAACATGATGACGCGTTTTAGTGACATTTTATGTAATTTCCTGATTCTCAATAAAAACACCCTCAGAAGTAAAAGTCCCTCTTTAGTCAGAAATGTGCTGGGTTTCTTGTTCCCTCTGGAATGTTTGAGAGAACAAAAGATTACAGAATCACTGAGAAAGTCTCAAAGTAATCCAGTATCGAAGTAATCGAGTGAAAGCTGTTTAAACATTAATGAACAGCTCACAGCTTTCACATGCTTCCGTGTGAATACAGGCTGATAAGAACAGACTCACACTTTCTTAAGACAAAACTCCATTTAAATGTGAGGGAGGTGAAGTTTGCCTCAGAAAACAAGAAGTTTCATCTTTTTTAACCTTTTTACTCTTGTTTTTAGGACTAACAACCCGTTTTGTTCTCAGGCTGTAAGATTATACACGTGGGTTCAGAAACTTTCTTCCCTGTTTCTTTGCAGCACTCAGATCAAATTCCAGTTCCTCCTCCTCCTCCTCCCCCTCCTCCTTCCTCCTCCCCCTCCCTCGGCGGTGGAGCTGGTGGTCCGTCGATGGGCTGAAGGGTTTCAGTAAACTCCTGGAGGGAAAGTGAGGCGCCGTGCTGCTTTCACAGTGAGTCTGAACGGGTCATTTCTGTCTCTTCTGTTCGGGACCTTTGAGCCTTTTTTTCTGACACTAATGAGACTGCTGCACTTTGCTGGAGCTGCTTCGTAACAGCAGCAGTTTCTGGTTCTTTCACTCTTCAAACTAAAACCAAACAATGCAAACTTAAGAAAAACAAGTCAAACAAACAGATTTTTCTTCTGCTGATTTGCATCCTGACAGTTGTGTTCGTGTTTGTGGGTCAAACTGTCAGAGGTGGAAAACAACGACGAACTTTCACTCTGATATTTTTCAGTTTGTTCTTGTACTCTTGTTTCTTATTCTTACATATGTTTCAAAAAAATGATGCATTTGCACTTTACGTGCAGTTTAACATTCTGTGACAACAGTCAGTCTTGAAGTTCAGTATTAAAGTAATTCTGAAGAAAACTGGCTGAAGACAAACGGAGAACAAAATGCTTTAAGGCAATTTTCAATACAAATAAACAGTATTCACTTTAACGTTCAGTCAGTTATAATGAGCTTCATTAAACTCAGTTACTCCACACTGCACTGCATTTCCTCCAACAACCACCAGGTGCTGCTCCAAAAAACAGAGTAAGGTGGTTAAAAGTACGTTTGCACCCACTTCCAGGCATTTTGTTAAATCAAATACTTCACTCGATCTTAATCTTAAATTCATTTTTTGTGGATTAAAAAGCTGCTGCGCTGCCCCCTGCTGGTCAGGTGGTTTCAGGGTTTGACAGAATTAGAGCGTCATGATTTGTAATCAGGCTCTTATTGTTGATTTAGTGACATCAGTTACTTTGACTTTTGGAAAAAGGCTCCTTCAAGTGTTTTTTAAAAAGCCGCAGTGACCTAAAACATTAGCTTAGCTCTGAAACAGAAGCTAACATCGATGCTACACCGCGTGACTACGTCAGCTAACGTATCTGTGGTAAATACTGTGAACAAAATGAGCACAGCTAACTGTGAGAGGTGAGGTTCATGTCACTGTGAAGGTACCAGGAGGTAAACTGATCACATTACGCTTTGCATCGCATCAAGAGGTGTTTCCACCACTAGAGGGCAGTTTATCCTGTTGACGTTAGTTTTTGGTGTTGTTGTGAAAGTGTTAGTTTGTGTGCCGCAGTCGCTGTTGACCCTGTTTGTGGTTTATCGGTTGTGTTTTGAGGTGAAGTGTGTCAGCGTTCCAAGCGGGAAGTCGACTTGTTTTGTTTGGACTCAGGCGACTTAAATGACGGCACAGAATCAGACTGGATTTAATTCTGTTGACATTCCTCTGATGATAGGAAACCATTTCCTTCCTGTTCTGATGTGACTGATTCTCTCCCTTTTTGACCCTTTCACATTCTGTGTCATTGATGTTCTTTGTGTTTTGTTATTTATTTTCCCAGAATTCACTGAGAAGAAAATGAACAAACTTAACTTTATTTGAAGTCTAAATGCTGTAAATATGCTCCTCCTCTCCTTCAAAATAAAAGCTGCCAACTTTTTTCCTTAATATCAGTCAGTCAGTTGCTTGACTGCTACGTTGTTAGCATGCTAATAGACTAAGATGGCTAACATTGTAAGCATTATTTCCAACAAAAATCTGTGTCAACATTTTCATGTTAGCATTTGGACGTTAGCATTAGCTCAGAGCACTATTGTGTGTGTGTACAAAGCTGCTAGCATTGCTGTTAGCTTCAGAGAGTGCAGTTTATCAGCATTACAAATAAATCACAGTGATAAACATCAATTTCTCTGAAAGAATCCCACTAAAAAGGTTTATTAGTTGTGTCTGAAACTGACTTTGTTTTCCAAACTCAAACTGGAGGCCGGCGGTTTACAGCTTGTTTTTAATGAGCCCACCGGAGCAGCCGGAACCTCATTCCACAGACGAAACACTGCTGGTCCTCTATGATGAACGTTCATGACGTGAACTTGGTCGTGTTTGTTCTTCATGTGTTAAACCTTCTGTCTCTCCATCTTGTTTCTGACCTGCAGTGACTTTCTGTTGGTTTTTCGTCCACTCAGACTCACTGATAACAGCTCTCAGCTTCTCTTTGAGTAAACATGCAGCACATGCACTCATGTTCTTTATGTCCTGATTCTGGAAGCTGCTCAGAACAACAGCAGAGTGAAACAAGCAGAACGTGAAGCTCAGAGAGTTTTTGCACATCACGTTCAAACGGCATCAAAGTGTCAAACAGCAGGAGCCGAGCGGCCACATGAGTCCTGGTGTTGAAACTGTTCTGTTTGTGTTGAACAGGCGCTGCTCTGCTCTTCAGTCTGTGAGGTGAACCTTTCATCATGGGGGCCAACGACCTCAGCGTGACCTCTGACCCCGAGGGGTCACGACCTCCTGCTCGCCACCGGAGTCTCTTCAACAACATCAAGGTTTGTCTCTGCTTCATAATTCAGAGTTTGAATGTTGAAACGCTGAAAAAAACCCAAAAATCCTGATATTTTGAATCATGCAGGCGACTCAAAGCGTCTTCAGACCTGCAGCTTCTTCACTTCACTCCGATTCAGAAACTGTTGGATGGTTAGTTTGATCTCTGAGGCCAGTAAACATGTGACGGACGGGAGCAGGCTGCTTCCTGCCGTCAGTGTGTTCGTGTTCAGGGTCACAGCCAGCATTTTACTGGAAGACAAAGGGTTTTTCTTCTGAGCTGTAATGGACACAAACCACCTCAGTGTTCATGTATCCCATCAGGCAGTGGGCCAGGTTTAAAAGGGGGCGGGGCTTCACCACCATCCCCGAGCGACCTGCTTCGTTCTCCCAGTGAGGCGGAGTGTGTGGAGACACTCGCAGCTTTTCTGTGTCACTTCAAGTCGCTGTCACCATCTGCACTTTTGTTTTTAGATGTTTTGTTGTTTCTGGTGGAGCAGATTTGTGTCTGAGGTGAAACTCGACTTCCTGAAGTCCATCCTGGTATTGTGCTCGGACGTCTGAACGCGTAAACATTTCCTCTCCACAAGTCGAGTCACATGACACTGATGGGCTCCTGACTTCACTTCTCACCGCCTGTTTGTCGTTTCTGCACGTTGAATCAGTTCAATCCCAGCAAACACTCGCTCTTCCTCTGCGCTTTCTGACCTTCTTCTTCTTCATCTTCTTCTCCCTCTGCAGTTCTTCGTGTTTTGCCACAGTTTGCTGCAGCTGGCGCAGCTCCTGGTGTCGGGCTACATGAAGAGCTCCATCTCCACCATCGAGAGGCGCTACGGCCTCTCCAGCCAGAAGGCCGGACTCCTGGCTGCCTTCAACGAGGTTCGGACACTTTCTGCAGCTCCGTTTCACACTCGGCTGATGATGAAATGTGAATTTAGAACTCAGTTTGACATTTAAAAGACAAACTGTTCCCACAAAAACAGCCACAGAGGTTGGAAAAGCAGCTGAGCACATTTGACCCTGGATGGGTTTTTTAAACCTGTTAAAAATGATTCAGAACAAACACTGAGATCATCACAAGTGCAAGTTTCTGGGCAAAAGACTGCAAACACATCGTCTTCATTAGAGATCATTGCAGCCACATGTTGAGCTGCTGTGTTGGTGTCAGACGGGCTCTGTGTTTGTGTGTGCAGGTGGGAAACACCGTCCTCATCGTCTTCGTCAGTTTCTTCGGGAGTCGAGTCCATCGGCCGCGTTTCATCGGCGGCGGAGCTCTGCTGGCCTGCCTGGCCTCGCTGCTCATGGCGATGCCGCACTTTATGAGCGGACTGTATGAATACACGAGCAGCAGCAGCTGTGAGACCACACACACACACACACACACGCAGGTTAACACACACTGACTTCCTGTCGGCAGAAACAAAAATGTTCTAAATGTAAAAAAAAAAGCCCCAAATAAAAACATGGACGTCAGTTTGAGGCCTGAAGTGAAACTCGTGTTGAACTCGTCTTCCTGTCTGTTTCCCATCAGCCTCCAGTGTCAACAGCTCCGGTCTCTGCCAATCAGAGCGCGCCCTCACCACCCTGCCCCCCCATCAGAGCTGCAGCCAGCAGGAGAGCCCCGCCCAGCAGGTGGTGTATCCCATGCTGCTGCTCGGACAGCTGCTGCTGGGGATCGGGGCCGTGCCCATCCAACCCTTCGGCATCTCCTACATCGACGACTACGCCAGCAGGAAGAACTCGCCGCTGTACCTCGGTGAGAAACGCCGAGTCACCGTTCAAACGCTTCAAACTTATTCATGCAAAATGTTTCAGAGTTACTGCAACAACTTCTGAGCAAAAACCTCCGTTATGAAACTGAAGCAGTGCAGAGAAACACCTGTTTGTCCTCCAATCACTGATTGGCTGCTGAGCACCAGGTGAGCTGCTTAGCATGACTCAGCAACATGCCGCGAGTTTTATGGTCTCAGGTGGATCTGATGCTTTCTGATCTAACAAAAGAAAAGCTGGTTGTAAATCAACCAAGAAGCATCTCAGGAATCAAATCTGAGAGCTGCAGGAGGTTCGACTCTGCAGGATCTGCAGCTCGTGAACCTGCTCCGAGGAGGCCGAACTCACTCTGAAGTTACTCTGAAGTTACTCTGTAATCTGTCAGTGATTTAACTCATGACAGCAACATGAACCATTAACAGACTGAGTTCATGAGATTTTTAATCTTCAATTTACATAAAAGTGTTTGAACTGAAATCAGGAAGCCAAAGAAACTCCAAACACCTGGTCGCGCTTTAAGTCCCGCCCACAAACCATGTGACCTGTTGGTGGCTGGGGGCTACACACACACACACACACACACACACACACACACACACACACACACTCTGAGCAGTGATACAGGATGTTTGCTTCAGTCTGATCATCAGTTTATAGA
>JAQNCA010000006.1:18606161-18623287 GCA_029783725.1 Acanthurus tractus | reverse complement strand
GGGCCGTCGGATTGGTTGGTTTCAAACGCTGTTGGAACACAGAAGCTGCGATGAAAAGCTGAACCAGTGCAAGTGTGCAAGTAACCAGTGAACCTACTTCACCGTTTAACTGTGACACAAATGTCAACTTTAAAGAGCATCTGTGTGTATTTCAGGCTGAGCTCAGCATTGTAAAGACCAACTGCATGCAGAAATCACAAGCCTCCAGCTGCCTCACGCCTGACAAACTACAACAAAATCATGCAAACAAGCGAGCAAACTGTGGTTGTGTCACCTCCTCTTTCTTCTTGGGGTCTGACAGCTGGTTTCTGAACAGCGGTGAGTCTCCGTACGGCGAGTACGCCAGGACACTGAGCTGCTGCTGAAGCATGGCCTGCTGGGCCGCCGCTGCATTCGGATCTGTGAGAGCTGGAGGAGAAAAATGAGAACACAAGTCATGAAACACAGGCATAATGTTTATTATGAAGGGTGAGAGGGGACTGTTTCAATATGAGCAGGTTTTATTGGTTGGAGCTTGAATTTCCAGCCACTGGCGGCTCGAGAGAAGATTCAGCAGGAGGAAGAAATAGAGACAACAGTAGATAGAGAAAAATTAAATACGCTTAATATTTTAAGTGAAAAGTTATGTTTGAGCCACTCACCGACGGGTTGCTGTGAAGCTCCGAAGCCAAGCGTGCTGGCTCCGCTGTTGAATCCTGTCCCTCCAAATGCTCCCATTGTTCCCAGTGTGTTGCCCAGTTTGTTCTGGTTATTCCCAAACAGGGACGTCTGCCCCGCGCCCACTGCTGAACACACACAACTTGGTATTCATACATGTGTGAGAATTATCTCAGCATGTCACCACAGTCACTCCTCAGCCCGCAGGGGGGTCGCTACCTTTAAGTCCGCTCATACTTTGATGTACCTGTTCCGAAGCTGGTTCCCAGTCCTGTTCCCAGTCCTCCAGTGGCCGGCTTGTTCCCAAACAGACTCCCTCCGGCAGGACTTGCACCAAAACCTGAACCGAGCAACAAAACATAAACTCTCATCAAGCGTCCAGTGTTGTGCTGTTAGTCAAAATGTTTCGTGTCTCTGCTCCGAACAACAGTCTTCTTACCGAACGTGGAGGTGTTGGTTCCTGTTCCCAGCGTGAGGGGGGGCTTGTTGCCAAACAGCCCACTGCCGGTGCCAAACGATGGGGCGCTGGTGGTGGTTGTACCAAACCCAGCCGTCTTATTACCAAACAAGCTCTTGTAAACAAACACACACAAACGGTCCATTAAAACCACATTCACACACAGTGACAGCTGCTCAGGGTGACTGATCTCAGTTTGTTGCAACATTTCTCACATCGTCCCGACTTTGTACTCTCTGGCTGTATGACTTTGTGGGACTTGAAATCATCACTTATTCTTACCTGAGTGCCGACGTTTACGAATCCAGAGTTGGTTTGGCCGAACAGCCCAGTGCCGGTTCCAAAGCCAGTGGCGGTGCTGGTCTGAGCAGCACCGAACAACCCAGTCGACTGAGAGCCCTGTGTGTTCCCGAACAACCCCTGGATCACACGAGACGGCCAGCATGACACAAACATCCCCAAAGTTCAGACTGAGAAGTGAGCGCTTTTTAAAAACACTTTCAAGTGGAAACAAGCTACAAAATACATTTCTACACCTCTCATAATATATAAAGATGTAAAACACTGTGTGACTTCATTGAATTCACAACTTAGACTATTAAACATCTCTTAATAGAAGTAAAATGCTAAACTCATCTTAGTTTAGCGATGAAGTTACATTTGTGTCAAAGCTGAGATGATGAAGGCCTGATGATGATGATGACTGTACATCATGGCTGCAATTTATCTTTGTTTATACATACGTTTTACTCACATTACTTTCAAACTGCACAGTGACGTTACAGGACTTCAGCAACTCACTGACACTTTAAGATATTCAAAAGAAAAGAGAAAACTTTAAAGCCCTTTTTTTTGGAAGACTGGTGGAAACCTCAACCACCAAAGTGTCTGGAAGTGAAGCTGAGAAACACGGTGACTCACCATGCTGCTTGTGTTGGCCTGTCCCATTGTATTGGTGTTGCCAAAGGAGAAACCGGTGCTCTGTGTGGTGGTGGCCTGGCCAAACGGCTTGAAGAGGCTGCCGGCTGGCTGCTGGGCCGGCTGACCAAACAGACTGCCAGTGGCCGTACCGAAACCACCGGCGGCCGGTGCTAGAAGAGGAAAAAGAAATGGCATGTTGGTCCTCTCACTTTGATCAAAACCTCTTTTTGGGACGACATAAGTTAAATCACACATTGGTAACTCAAGTAGATCATGAGAGGTCGAGAGTTGAACACCTGTCAAGCTCAACAACCAGTCATTACTGTGATGACCACTTACCTGCTGCTCCAAAGGTGCTCTTGTTCTGTCCGAAGGAGAAGCTGGTGTTGGGAGCAGAGGTGCCGAACAGGCCTGTGGCGGCGCTGGATGTGGCCGTGGCCGATCCAAACAAACTGCCCGTCCCTGCAGCCATCGGGTTGGTCGGGCCCTTCCTGCCTGCCTGGTAGTCTTCCAGCCTCAACTCCTGCAGGGACACACGAGTGGAAAAAAAAAACTGAGGTGAACACGAGATAAATCAGGTAACATCCCAAAAAAAATTAAGTAAGTCCAGTTTTAAAGATGGCAAAGCATCTTTCACCTGGAATTCACCAACACTGCACCAACTTATCTGCCATTAACAGCAAATGTCTCATCATTCTTTAGCTTTGGAAAAGAGAAAATTCTCTCCCACAAGTCTCTGCTCTGCTTCAATCAGTTTCACCTTATCTTCACTACATAATGACTTCTACATCTTGATCAGCATCACTTAATGGACCGACTTACTACCAGAGTTTCTGCCTCATCATCTCTTGCTTGGCGCTCTTCATGTGTTTCCTGGCTAAAATTTCAGTTTCACAATTTCATACATTTTAGATCTTTAACAAAAAATATTAATCTTCTAATTTCAATGCAAGAAATCATAACTTTGAGTTAAAGCTAAATATTAGTTAGGAGTAAACGCTTGCGCTTGACTCCAACTTTTTCTAGAGTTTGGAGTCAGAAAACTTGTACAAGTGCACAATTTCCTGAACAATTAGAAAAATGAACGTATTTCTTGTTTATACATGTGATTTAAAACAACACATCAACAAACTGTTTGTGTTTCGTTCACGCATTGGGCTCAGACTCACCTCCAGAGATTTGTTCTCATACTCCTTCATGGCTGTGATGCACTGGTGCTTAGTGTTGATGCTTGTGGTCACTCCTGCTTTCACCATTGTGTCACTTCCTGTTGGAGGCTTTTTGGGAGGGGGGGGGTCCATTATTTACACTGCTGGATAAACAGCTCAAGCCTTTTTGTTAGTTAAAAACGCATCACCTCACTACACCCTCACTGCATCAAATCTATACTTTCATACGAATCATTACAGCATATTGTTTTTGCAGCTAGTAAACCAGGAATCATCAGGTTTAAAGAATTGATAAAAAGTCACAAATGCTGTCAGACATCAAACTGCCGCTAAAGATATAAACTACCCATGAAAATTCATGAAAAGACTGTTAAAGACTTCAACATGCTTCAAAAAACTTCCACAGTATTTTTGTTTCTCTGTGTGAAGGTTGCAGGAGAACCTGCAGTGGCCTTCATCATAGAAACACTGAGGCTTTTTTCTACAGCCAGCGTGTGGTTCATCCTCTCTGGGCTACAGTAGAAACATGATGGTACAACATAGCAAACTCATTGGCGGATCCTTTCTCTCTGTAGATATAAAAAGGACTTTTTCTTAGGTAATGAGGACAAAATGATTCTCATAAATAAATGAACACCAACCAGCTTAGAGTTGGTGGGTACTATGGATCTAGGACACGGCTGCAGACAGTGTGCTTCTGTATTCTGAAGTGCACATCAAGTACTTACATTGAATTTTACAGTTGTTCCTGGCTGCTGTGCAGCAGAGAACCCAGAGCCTCCAAACAGGGAGGTTGTTCCACCGAAAGGGTTGGAGGTGGTGTTAGTCGACCCAAACAGCCCACCGCTGCTCGTGCTCGTTCCAAAGCCTGGATGGCAAGATGTGAGCAAAACTTCTCATTCAGACTTTTTATGAGACACACAAATTAAGGATGCAACTAGACTGACCAGACAAGAAATACAACAGGCATCATTTAACAACTTTTTTTGTGGGGAGGTGGTTTTCAAGCGAGATTGTGTTTCTTCATTCAGTATTATTTTGCTTAATATTCTTGGTACATTTTTTCTTTTTGGGTTCTAAATTCCACTTTTATTTTGGGCTACTGTGATGAATTCAACTGATTTTACACCTTTTTTTCTGAAAGGCCAATCTGTTTTTTGTCAGCAACAATTGTTTTGAAGTGTTTTCTGAATGAATTTTACTTGTCGTGACTGATTTGATCAGATGGAATAACAGCTTCTATACAGGTGTGAGAAGTACAGCAAAGAACGGTGAAACAATGAGGATTCTCACTTCCAAAAGAGGTGGGTTTGTTGGCACCAAAAGCATTGCTCTGCTGGGAGAAGAGTCCACCAGTGGTGCCTGTTCCAGTGTTTCCAAACAGGCTCGCTGAAGTGCCGCTTGCTGCACCAAAACCAAAGCCGGTGCTGGTGGAGGAAGTTGCCGGCTGGCTGAATGTACTGGACCCAAACAGACCACCTGCAGGATAAAGCCAGGACACGATGAGAGCGAAGTATTGTTTTGTTTGTTTGTTTATTTTTTCAAATTAACAGTATTCTTTATTTCATTATAATTTTTTTCAAGCTTAAACTGACCTTCTTTAATAAATATTTTTGTTTTAATTCAAGAGAGATGATTTGAAAAGTTCAAAAACTTAATTCGGTCAAGTTGCAGAAAGGTGTGGTCTAAGCAAGTGAAACTTTCCTCAGACAGTAAGGCTCACATGTGCTGCACTGAGACACTCAACAGCCAAACAACATGGACATCTTTGTCCCAAACAAGAGCAAAGCAGACAAGAGCTGACAAACCAGGTTTATTCTGTGTGGTGCCAAACAGTCCTCCGGCATTGGTGGTGGTTCCAAAAGCAGAAGTCCCAAAGCCTCCTGTTGTCCCAAAACCTGCATCTGCATTTACAGAAGTCATGTGAGACAATGCAACAGACAAACTGAACCACCTGCTTCAGTTTCATTCAGCAGGAATCACTGGAGAATGTGAACACTTACACCAGAAACAACTAAAAGAGGAAAGAAAGAGAGTTCATAATAGTCTCTTTCTAATGTTTACCATGCTGGGTGGCTACCTGTTATGGTAAGGTGCTGGAGTCCTTACACAGGCAGTGGAAAAGCAGTGCACCCTCATTGAAACCAGTGAGGGAATTAAACAGACTTCAAGATACATTCTACTAAGACTGTCATGGACAACGACAATGTTCATTATCCATTAAGTGCAAAAAAGGGAGCCAGTATGATAATTTTTTCAAACACCCACTGAACAAGAAGAAGACAAACTTTTAAAATGCAAACTTTTAATAAGTTGCAAGGCAAGCTTACTTGTATTGTTTTTAGCCAAATAAAGCATATTAGCAAGATTCATTGTCTAAACGGTTTGCTAGTTTATGTTGCTGAAAAACATATTTTAGAGTTCTGTGAATGACATGCCTGTTTTTTTCAGGTGTCAGTCATAATCTTAATTATAACTCTTCACATGCCAGCAATATCAAGTTATATACTGTTATAAATAACAATATTGATCAATATGCACACAACATAAACATTAAGTTTAAATTTCAACTTTCGTGAGACATGCAATAATCAGAAAATGCCTTAGGTAGTGTTTCATGAACAGGACTTCTGTTTAGACCATCAGTTGAATAAACTGAGAACTTGGTGTCTCACTGCTTAAAAGTTCACTGGATGACGACCTTGGGAAAGTATCCTAACCACATGGTTAAGTGAAAGACATCAAAAAAGTTAATTAAAGTCCACAAAAAAGACGCTTCAAGAGTATCTAACTTCCCGAGGTATTTTCCAACATAAACAGGATATGTATGTAGGAGGGACAAAACGTTTGAAGCAATTTGATTAAACCATCTCAACCATGAGAGATTTGGGTGTTTTGGAAATGAATGATCCGGAGTCGGAGGCTTGTTTTTTCAATCGTTAACAGCTGATTGATTGACAGGTAGATGTAATGATACTATTTGTTTAAATTGGGCTGGCATGATGACAAAAGTCATGTATTTTTTTTAACCAGGAAGTTGATCAAAAGTGACTGTACTTTGATATTGAAATAAAAAGAAACGAAATTTTGTAACTTTTAACTAACAACGTTAGGTGGCTAAGCCAACAATAGGACCAGGGATGTGATCGAAAAGGAGTAAAATGCCATTTCTCATTTCAGGGGGACTTAAGGGGGGTAAATTTAATTAAAACCACGAAGTCAGTAATTCCCCACATTTAAACAAGTGGACAAAACTACTTACTTTGCTGTCCAAAGGTCGATGAGGTGCCAAACCCCCCTGTCCCTCCACCGAAGGGAGTACCAAATGACTTGTTGAACATCTTGCCCTGCTAGCAGGACCGCATAAGTCTTCTGTATGAGGACAAAACATGCAAAGAGTTGGTTAAAGAACTGCATTCCTATAGCAACGTCTCCTGTTTTTGCTTGCACTGAAACTTTCAAAAAAAGTTTGAGAAAATGTGGACGGAAAAGTGTGGCAGTAGATTAGTTCACATTTAATCAGACATAAAAGTAGATTTCAAACACTGCAGGACACGATTGTGGGGATATTAAATTTTGTTCAACACCCAAACAAAATAAAGAATCCAGATCTTCAGGAACATATCGCCGAACAAACGCGTTTCAGGTTTTATTCACATCAGTTAACGTTAGCATTCAAAATCCCGAACCGGACATCGGATTCTAGAGCCGATTGAAGTGAGGATTTAGCTCCAGGTGGTTCAGTTACAGGCCTTCACTCTGGAAGTCCAGAACCGTCAACGCAGAAGACAACACTGACGTTATGGGACCCTCGCTCTGGGGTTACCGGACCCCGGCTCCACGTGCTGCTGGCCGGGCTGTGCCGTCAATGTTGGTCCAAAACAAGACGTGGTCGACGGTTCACAAATGAGGTGGGTATATGTAAGTTGGTAAGTACGCCCGTGATTTAGCGATCCGCAGCCAGACAAGACCGGTTACCGCTCCAAACCCCCGCACAGGCACAGCTAACTGACAAACCCATAGCATCATTTCCGTGTCAGCCACCATGACAATGTTAACGTTAGTTCTGTTAATAAGCCACTCGAAGCCATCGACAGGTCAACTTTTCCTTGCTGGCCGGTAGATTGAATTTAAAACCTACGTACATTTCTTCAGCTACTGGACATTTATTGTGTACAGACAGCGACTTGTTAGAAGTTACGTGCGTCAAGCTAATGTTAGCCAGCTAGCTCTCCGGCTAAGTAGCGCTGCTTCGTACAGCAAAACAAAAGCGAGCCAGACAAAGAACATTTGATACAACAGAAATGTACCTTTTACAGCGTGGCTATAGATGTTCGCTTTTTATGTGCCCTCTGCGTACTCGGTTTAAGCTGCGCAGTCATACGATGAAAGTATCTTTAGCTCAACATCGGTGTAGCCGAATAGCTATGTCAACGAGGAGGGAAAACTGTGGCTCATGAACGTACCCACGCACTTTCAAACGTCATACGTCACAACGCGACGACCGACGACGTACGACGCTCTGATTCTGTAATAGCACTGAAACACTTGTCTTGAAATTGTACGTTTTTGTTCATTGTTGCCTTGTTGCCGGGAAATCACGCCAGTAAGTGGCAGATAGTGAGTGGAATCGGGGACAAAATGAAGAATTGTAGTGTTGGGAGGTCGAAGGGCGAGGTTTGGTTAACATTCATCTTAGACGCAGCCGGAGGTGTGGATTTGGGGCCAAAGATGGGGGCTTTGTGTACACTGGGCTCTTATCTCCTCCAAACACTCAGCAGTGATGAAGAAGTACCAAAATCATCAACTTCATGCAATCAAGAGACCAACATTAAAATTTCTTATTATGTTGAATGTCCGATTTCAAAATATTATAAATTATATTATTGGATCCTAATTATTAAAGCATTCATGTGGTTATAGCTTAAATGTTTGTGCGTTATTAAGGTAAATGTGTAAAGTAAACTGTATCTTGTAACTATGAATACGCAGCAAACTAAATCCCTCAGAAATGTAGGGAAATATAATGTAGCACTGAAGCACAGTACTTAAGTTAATGTACTTAAACCTAATTTGAAGTGGACAAAAACCTTGTTTAACTGTTATGTGTGAAAGCCATGAATTAAACATAGCTCTATGAATGAACATTAAATAACTCTTTGTTTTATTTCATTCTCCCACAAATTATTAATAATTACATTAACATTTAGCATCCAGAACATTAAATCACCCTCATGCATTTTTCTTGTGCAGATCATTATCAAGTTAACTTTTTTGCCATAGTTTGTCTCCACAGAGGTTCATGTCATCCCATCTGCATGAAGATTGCAGACAAACATCAACAGCAATCATTAATCATGTCAATGTTTACAGAAAAAGTTTCACAGGCAGTGATCTAAATATTTAATGTACCTAAATGAGTTGTCAGGAGACATGGTCAGATGGGAGCGAGATTTCAGCAGCTGAAAAACAACATTGTTAAGGTTGTGGTAGAAAATACTGAATCACTATCAAGGCATCTCCATAATAATTTCATTATTTTGACCTTTGTCCTTTCTCATTTCTTGTGATCTGCTTGTTTTGGTGACTGGTTCTGCCTTGAATTTGGTGTTTAGAAGAGATGTCGTCTGCAGGACAATCATAAAGATTGTCTTTGTGACCTTGGTTTGTTGTCCAGCTAGACCAGAGAGCAAAGTTTGTTAAACCACTGTTGCATTCATCAATGTTGTGCTGTATTTACTCTAAATAGTCTCATACTCATACTCAAATGTTTTACATTACTCTGTAAAGGATTACACACACACACACACACAAAATATAAATATATTTATATATGTGTATATATCATCACCATCAATCCCAGGACCTTGTAGCAGTGAGCTAATAGCCCTAACCACCGAGCACTGAGCATATAAAGGACAGCATGGAATATGAACTAGCATTTACACATTAAAAAGTTGTATACGTATAAAAGTATAAGTTTACACAACATCATACTTCATACTGAATATTCAGGTTAACTTTTGATGATAGCAATGAAGATTGAGTTTTTTTCTTTTTTTTACCATGGACTTGTTTGTGCTTGTTGGATCATAATTTTTGTCCACAAAGACATTGTCCCTTCTTCATTAAGATTACTGATTAACACCCTTGGGAGGTTTTATTTATATCACTTCTAACCAAAGAGCTTGATGAGTGTTTTGAATATTTAATGTGTCTAAATGAGATATCAGGGGGATGGTTCGGATGTGGGGATTTCTCTCCGCGTTACCTTTGAGTTTTTCACCAAACTAAAAACAATACTTCCATAACAACAAGGACACTTATCACTATTTGGAAAAGTTCACAAAAGTTCAACTTTGCCAGACTTGCATCTGTAATATAAAACTTTATGTAAAAATCTGATATGCTTATCCCAGCTAATTCTTGGATTACATTTTTTAGACATTATCATCCGATGTCAAAAACATCTGTTAAAACAAGTGCTGGCCTTCCCATTGACCCCGCTGATGTGGCGCATATTTGTTGTAAAATGCTCTAAAAAAAATTAGTTATGCAGGTATGCCTGTCAGATAACTTATAAAACCCAGGTTATTTTCTAAAACTCAAATTACAGAGGTTCATTAAACGCCTCACGAGCCAAGGCGACCGTTAGGCGGCACTTTTGAAACCAAACTCGCGCAGCGGAGAAGCTGAGGATGCCGGTTACCGGAGGGCTCAGGACGACCTGCTGCCTCAGAGAGAGAGTAGGCAAATAAGTCAGCTGATACTTGCTTAAATTATATCGTTACTTGCATGAAAACTATATGAATATTCAGTTGATTGTCAGCCAAATTACTTAAATTTGGTAGGGGAGGAGGTAGTTGATGCTAGCTTATGTGGTCAGCAGAGAATGCTAGCTAGCTAACTACTTCCGTGAGTTACTAATCCATTTATTGTAGCTTTCTATAGTGATTGTCAAACCTTTTGATAAATTTAGGATGCCAGAACATCTATAGCTGACACTTTGGGCTGGTGCGAGGTTAATGGTGTTATGATTAGTCATTACTGTCTTTCTGTGCCAGTTCTGCTAGCTGGCTAATTCACCAAACTTGACCCTGTGGCTGTCTCCTTCATTGATATTTTACAAGGCAATATTGGACAAAAAATATGACTTCCTCTGCGATAAATTGTACAAGCCGATCAAGAATGCAGTGCTCCATTTTTTTCGGTAAGTGAAATTCTGATGATATTTTATTATATTGTAGCAACATTAGCCTTAATTAGCAGGTCGTCCAGCCAGAGTGCGTGGCTATGTTGCTAAGGGGATCGTAGCCTATGCTTAATAATGTTACGTTTCTTGAATGACCATACATTTAAGTCAAAACTTAATATTATACGCGATTTAACAGATGAATAAATTTAAACGTAATAAATTTTATATTTTAAATCAGGCTTATAAAACTATAAAACGGACCTGCGTTCTTGTAAGCGGCGTACAGCCAACGCGAACACCGCGCTGCCGCATGCCGCTTCAGGCTGTTGGCGGTTGTTGGATAAGGGGAGTTAGGGCGTGGGACGGAGGATGCCACACCCGCATCCGAAGTTTTTCTTGAAGCCGTTGCAGTCCTACTGCACATGGAGGCCCCTCAGTAATCCAGTGTAAAGACCATTATTTTGTCCCGCTGAACCCGGAAATGCAATGCTACAACCAGCTTAATACCATTGGAAAGTCAATTTTAATAGAGAAGTGAAGCCACCACAAAATTCTACTTGTTTCTTTACCTTTGGTGTTTTTCCCTGCAGGAAGCCGGAGAACAGTTAAGCTGCTGCCAGATGATGTTTACTCCTCAGTGACGATACTGGAGTCCTCAGCTTCTTAGGGCATTTACATGTTGCCTGATTATGAGGTTCATCCATACAGTCATATCATCACAAATACTGTGAGTCAGAAAAATCATGCAGCTAGTTTAATTCTGATCAGAGAGTTAAACAAAACATAATACCCCACTAACTTTGGTAAAGAACATTTTATAAGAAAACTACATTTTTAAATAAAAGCTACCTGCACACTGAAAAGCTCCTTTGGCAAAGGACTTGAGTGTTTCTTATGCAGAAATGATTTTCACTGTTATTTGCGTAGTATGATTTGCTTGTCCTTTCAATTTATGACCAGGTTTGAAAGTGAAGTGAGATTTGATGTTTCCAATTACTAATAGAATCAGGAGTGAAAATATAATTACAATTTATTGTAACAAAACATTAACAAGTTAAAAACATTAAAACTGAACATTAACTCCCTCAGAAATAAAACAGTGAACTGGAACAATAACTATTTACAGGTAAAACTGTGAAGGTGCTGTGGCTCCCATGTCATGATGTCTCCCATGTTGCTACCACCACAGTAGATAAGGAGGAAGTCTAATGTTGCTCTTCCTTGCAGGGGCTGGGAGAACAGGGGGAAAAGGCCGTTCCTCTGCCGTCCTCCCTAGCCAAACCAGCACATGTGGAGATCAGAAAGGCCAAGGTTGGTCCCTGTAGACTCTGCAGCTCACTGGGACCAACGACGGACATAACTGTCTGCGATGATCCAAGCAGTTGCTGTGTAACACAAATAAATGAGTTTGATAAGTGCTTCAGTAATGAAAATTATAGAGTTCACTTCCAAGGATGGCTTAAATATGTCATGTATATACCAAAATGTAGATGAGACTGTAAATAAATTTTTGATTGTCCGAAGACGACGGATTGTTGTCAAGTATTGTCATCTGAAGTACTGTCACCTGTTCAATGTAGAGCAGATCACTAAAATAGATGGTCAATTTTTGGTCAATATTTGCCTGTTACAGATAGACCAGAGTCAGTGTGTATATACCAGTATAAGTGTGTATGTTGTACTTATGGGCTGATGCGAAAACTTTTAGGTAATAGACAATATAATGCAGTAAATGATGCTTCAGGTGATTTATAGTTATAAAAATTTTCTTAAAGGCTGACTGTCAGAACACTGAAGTCATTACGTCTTTTACGGTAAAAAAAAAATCTATAAATTAAACTTTATCTGTTCTTTCCATGTCACAAGTGTTTGGGAAGCATATCTGAGGGATTGTAGTGCAAACTGTGTTTGCCAGCTCAAACAGTTGCATATTGGTTGGGTTTCAATCTGAGCTCATGGAGTCAAGAGTGCGTTACTTACAATAAGTTAACTGAAATGTTGAACATAATTCATACATTCGTAAAATAATTCTGCAAGTCGTCACATTGTAATGGTACCGCAGCTCGCTACGTGAACGAAGCCAATGACACGATTTGGTCATTAGTCATTTCACTAACAAGTTCTTATAGCAGTGTTGCCTGTATTGACAATACTTTAATTACCATTTCATATGGATTTACCACAAATGACATTCAGCAGACCGATGCCAACAATCCTCACCTGATATACTGTTGCATATACTACCTCTTCCTAAGTATCTCCACCCACAGCATGAGAGCTATCTTTTCAAAGAACCGCCATGTTTGTTTAGTTCCTAGCAAAGGATTTGTGAATAGCATGTCCTGACCATAAACCTGCCACTGCTCAGTTTTAGGCTGTTAAGACCTACATGTTTTTTCATATGCTCCCAGCCTCACAGGAACAAGTAGATTAGTTTCGTTTTAAACTAGAATGGAAAAAAGCCTACTTGTGTGTACCAGTCACTTCACATCTGAATGCTTTTCCAACCTGGGTCAGTTCAACTCAGGACATGCATCTAGACTTTTCTTAAATCCCGGCGTAATACCAACTGTTTGTCACAAGTTCAATGTGAGTATTTTAATGCTGTGTATTTCTTTCTTTTAGTACCAGACAATGCCACAGCAGGGGAAATGCACAATAGCACTTTCGCCAATGCTAACTTACTTGTTGAAAGTCTTTGAGAGACCTTTCAATTTATAAACACTCTCAGATTATTTGAGATGAGTTTAAGAGTCTTTTTAACCCCTATAACCCTTCTCCTTTATGTAATGTTTGCCCATAAGCTAACCTGAGGCTAAGTTGCAACTGCGTCACACTTCTGTAATCAGAGATCCGCATGTTGCGCTTCAGCTTGTAACATAAATGTTTGGTGAAAAAGCATTTAAATTTTATTGGATAAACTGCATTAATTTTCAGTTTGCATGTACAGAAATGTAACTCTAGGTTCCTGATGTATGTTACTGTCTTGGCCACTCTTAAAATGCGTGGAGGCCTGACCATAAGGGAAACTGCAAACTTCTGTAAAATAATACTGAGACTTTCACCTTTTTCCAGGCTCTACCGGGTCCTCTTGACTTCAGTGACAATGTTAAGTGGGAAAAAGCTAAATCTTTAGAGAGCAAAGCTGTATATAAGATTATGTTCCTGAAGTCCAAAAGGGGACAGTGCACAGTAAAGCCTGTGAAGATGAAATCTACATTCAGTAAGTAAATAAATAAATTATTTATTCTAAACATTCCGCATAAAAACTTCCTGATTCACAGCCAGTGTTAAGTTTTGCGAAAAGCTTTACGCATGGTAGGTCTGTATTACAAGTACAAGTACAAGGATGTTTATTTTTCATTGTACAAAAAGTTGTATAATGTGATCAGTGATCAGTTTTCCAATCAGCTTATGGGGGAGATTGTGTTGGAAGCTGAGCTTAAATCAACAAACAGCATTCTGATGTAGGTGTTGCTTTTTTCAAGACGAGGGAAAACTGAGTGGAGAGCAGTGGAGATGGCATCCTCTGTGGATCTGTTGGTTCTGAATGCAAACTGGTGAGGGTCCAGACTGGCAGGGATATTGTTCTTTATGTGCTGGAGAACCAGTTTCTAAAAGCACTTCATCAGGATGGGGGGGGGACAGGCTCCGTACGTCCAGTGCTAAGGCCTCATTCGGCACGTTATTGAGCCACGTCTCTGTGAAGATGAGAGCGCCACAGTTTCTTGTTTCTCTTTGCTGAGTCGGCCTCAGTCTTATGTCATCCATTTTATTGTGCTGCGACCGGACATTTGCCAGGAGTAGGCTGGGTAGTGGCACAGCCTTGGGTCCAAGCCTTCAGAGCTTAAGTCTTGTCCCGACTTGTTTCCCTCTCTTCCTGGGTCGACCACACCGCTTGCGATGACGTCTGGTCCCAATGTTTTGATTGTCGGATCTTGAGATGCTGAGAGCAGAGATCGTCTCAAGGTCCGCTGCACTTAATCCAATCATTGCACTTCCTCTTCTGATATTACTGAAAATCGTATTACTGTCATAAGTAATACGATTTTCAGTAATAAAAACAAGAGGATTGCTCCTTTTTCGTTTTGTTATACTAAAGTTGAGGGAGCCACCAGCTGCTGCATGTGCATGCGCCGCCATTGCCATGGCAAGAAATTATGCACTAAAATGAGGAATGGCACACTTATTTGTCATTTAACATAGTTTAATATTTTCTCACAGCCATCATTGTTTCTCACTGCCATCATTGTTTATCAGCAGTTATAAATAACAGTAAGATAAAAAAATAAAAGTGTTAATGATGTATTTTGCAGCCTTTGTGGGTGAACTGATAATGCCTCTGTTTGAGGGTGTCTTGGAGGAACACAGCAGATACACAGGATCTCATGCAAATCCCCAGCCCAGATAATCTCTGTGCACAGTTTAGGAAACCACTAAATGAAAAGGTAATCACCAGACATGTCTTACATTTCAGTCAAGGGGCAGGTGGAGCTCAACATAGTGGCCAACATGATCAGAAACTCCTGGTACATACAATAGAAAACATAGGTCAAGATGGCAACCCTGGCTACATAAAAGCAAGTGGCAACTAAAAGATGAAATCCTTATTATGACACACAGTAAGAAGATAATTAGAGAACCTATCAATTAGACACATTTATGCTTCGTTGCTGCGGGTGTTTGTTCTTTCCACTCTCAGTGACCAGATAAGACTCTGGTTCGAACAGGTATGGTTGCATATGAGAGGATGAAAAACCACAAGCAATGAGAAACTGTATCCCTTTTTTCCATTTTCTGTGTTTACAACCAGAACTTGGCAAATGCAGGAGTGGTGTTCAGCAGTGCTGCTGCCCCCCAGAAGATGACCAATCAGAGCAGAGTTGGCTTAGTGTGTGGAGGGGGGGGGGCACATACCATTTCAGATGGATACTGAAAAAAATGTCTAGACAGAGGGCTGTATAAGATAAATAAAGAGTTTTTTGAATAATGAAATGATCTAATTAGCATGCTGACGTAATGATGTTGTTTGAGGTTGGACAGAAGCATAAATAACGCATGTTGCATGAAACACCAGACTGGCTCTGGACGTATGGAAGCAACCATGTCCCTTTACCCTGTTTGACTGCTCAATAATGATGGATAATTTTGGGGTCTGCACTTAAAAGGTGTTTGTGGGATCATTTTGAGGTTATTTGACATGATGAATTTTACTTTCTAGCTGTTGCAGTTTATTGTACAACTTTAGCAAGCCCAAGGACCCATTTTATCTTCAAATATGTTTCTGTAATGTTGCCTGTCCTGCAGCCAAAGGCCAATATCACCGCTGTTTTGCAGTATCAGGCATCACATGAGGTGATGATGCTTGGCATTTTATCAATGGGGTTAAGCTGCTCTTTCGTCTACATTAACAGTGTTCTGCTGTTTACAATGAGGAAAAAGCAGTTATTTTGTGACACATCCCGATACATCCTGCTTTATAACTTGATCTTTGCAGACACTGCTCACATGGTATGGAACATTTTGCTTTACCTACTGGCATCTCTGCGGATAATAATGACATATTTTGTATGTGGTGCCATTGTTCTGCTCTCAGTTCTCACAGCTAACATCTCCCCTTTTACTCTTTCTGTGATGTCAATTGAGAGATTCGTGGCTATATGCTATCCACTGAGGCATGCTACTATCTTCACGGTGAAAAACACTGGCCTGGCAATAGCTACGGTGTGGGCCTTCAGTTTTATTCTCGTCCTAATTCGCATTTTTATGCTGTTATATGTGTTCACAAAAATCTCTGTAAATGTGCACATGAATGACTTTTGTTCTAAGAAAGACATTTTTTTTGCGCCAATCTTAAAAGATTTTGAAGAAGCATACACCAGCACTCTCTTTGTGTCAGTGGGAGTAGTAATTATGGCTTCCTACATTGGTGTAGTGCTCGTTGCCAGGTCTGTCTCTTCTAACAAAGCCTCAGCAAGAAAGGCTCTTCACACGCTTTTGCTTCATTTGATTCAGCTGAGCCTAATTCTCACGTCCACCTTGTTCTCAACTATCATTTTAGCCATTGCAAAAACAATGGGAAGATTAACCCTTATGCGTGTTTACAATGTTTGTTTTGTGTGCTTGAGTATTCTTCCAAGGTGTCTAAGTGCTCTCATCTATGGACTCAGGGATCAAACCCTGAGACCACTCTTCATGCAAAATCTGCTCTGTCAGTGAAGATGCTCTATTTTAATTAACAAGAGTCACAATGATTTCAAGTGAATGCTTCAAAAACACTCTCCAGTTTTCTATTACTAAATATGGTGCACCAAGGATCTCAAGAATAATGCTAATTTACCTGTAAAAATAATAAGACTGACTTTAAAATGCTTTTTTTCTTACCTTTAAATACTTAAACAATAAAGTAATTGGTTTAAGTAGCTAAAGTCTGTTGGTCTGTGTTTTTCTCAACTAAAACTGATCATAACAAACAGCAACACAAAAGTCGTATTTATGTAGTTTGTAAAAATATCTTCAAATATTCTCTGAATTTAAATTGAGTAAGATGAATACATTAAAGGAAATGTAGAAATTACTGATATTATTTAATTATTTTCTATGAACAATCCTACGAACGAGATGATATACTAGAGAAATATGACACACGGTGTCACGGCGAGGCAAAAATACCCAGGATGCAGATCACTGACAGTAAAGTGAGTTTATTTGAGGAATGGGGAGAAGT
>JAQNCA010000006.1:18544241-18554579 GCA_029783725.1 Acanthurus tractus | reverse complement strand
ACCGTCCGTCCTCTCTGAGGGAACATCTCCGCTCACAGAACTGTTCTCTGCTCACAGAACGGTTGCATGTTGTTCAAAAAGCCTCCAAACAAAGTTGGAACAGTTTCTCTCTGAAGTTCAACAGTCGGACACGAGACATCTCCGTCCTCACTGAAGAGGACATTTTCTGTCCGTGACCTGCAGGGTTCAAGTCCTCTGAATCCTGCAGGTGCTTCCAGGTGTTCAACAGAGAATACAGGTGAGCTTCTCCTTCAGGACATGAAGGTGAAACTGAGGGAAACTTTCATCAGTCAGTTAAATAAGTTTCCATCAGCTGTCACGTGTTCGCGATCTCTCCCAAATGTTACAAAGGTTTCTGTTTTCCCTCCGTGTTCAGTGTCTCTGCTCTGTTTTTGTGCCCAGAAGGAAGAAAAGGAGGATGACAGTCGATCAACACGGAGCAGCATCACACACACACACACAGACTGAGTGTGTGTGTGAGAGTGTGAGAGTGTGTGTGTGTGTGTGAGTGTGAGTGTGTGAGAGTGTCTGTGTGTGTGTGTGTGTGAGTGTGTGAGAGTGTGTGTGTGTGTGTGTGAGAGTGTGTGTGTCAGCGTTAGAGAGTGTGTGTGTGTGTGTGTGTGTGAGAGTGTGAGTGTGTGTGTGAGTGTGTGTGTGTCAGTGTGTGTGTGTGAGTGTGTGTGTTACCTTTGAGTTGACGTCGATCCCGGTGATGAACGCTCCAGCCTTGTTCTCGTACCGCCGGCTCGTGTCCTGCAAACAGAAGGAGGAGGTCAGAGGCTGGAAACGTGAGGAACATCTCCACCGGGTTCTCACGCGGGTTCCTCAGTGGTTCCGACTGAAACAACCAGCACCTGGACTCTGATCTGACAGGTGAACAAAAGTCACCTGACAAACATGATGAACGTCATCATCGGAGGAGAAACACCGGCGGCGGAGCCCGTCAGACTGATGATGTGATGCTGTGTTCACTGTCGGTGGGAAAACCAGCAACAGATGACCAACAACAGAGGAACCGACTCACCGCTGAGGCTCACAAACTCAGCCGGTGAGGAAACGCGCGTTTATCACAGAAATAAAACCTTCTTAATCATTTTCAGCCGCCCGAGTTCTCTTTTGTCCGTTAAAAACGTTAAAGTCTCCGGTAGCGCGCTCAGCGTCGCCGGGATCTGGCTCGGTCTCTTCATGCTAACGAATTAGTTACAAGCAACAAGTGAGTGAAATAAACAAGCAGCCCGCAGCTACAACCGACACAAACTCGTCTCTCTGACCGACGGCAACCGACGGTAACCGACGGTAACCGTTAGCCCGTTAACAGCCGCGTTAACATCCAGACCCGGGGGAGAGCCGGCAGTCCAAGTTAACACAAGCCGACACTCGGCGCAGTTCCGCGGGCAGCGAGCGACGTCAGCCCCCGGTCTGCGGAGGCCTGGTCCCGAACTCACCGGCAGCAGCTCCTTCAGGGAACGGTTAACGGATATGTCCTCGGTGTCCAGCTCGCCCTCCTCCACCTCCATCGGTTCGGCTTCGCGGGCGTCTCTGTCCGACTCGGAGTCCGAGTCCGACTCGGAGCGGTCAGAGCCGCTGTCTGATTTCACCGACACCCGCAGGCTCCGCACGGCCGCCATGGCGTTAGCTGCGAACAACGGCCGCTGTGAGGCCGCGCGCGTCACCCGGCAGTGCTTCTTCTTCGTTGGTGCTGTGACGAGAATGAGCGCCACCTGGGGGCGTTCTTCAGCGTTACGGCAAACACGTAATCATTGTGTAACTTAATATGTAACTTGAGAATTACATGTTTTGTTTTCACGTATTTACATAAAAAAATCCGACATGTTTCAAGCTCATGATGATGTTTCCATCTCCTGCCCCCAAAACAACAACAAAATCACAAGTTTCAACAAAGAAGTAAAACAGAAAGAGAAAATATTTACGTTGGATGGACTGGAACAGAATATTTAAGAGTTCAACTCCCTCTGGAGTGGATTCACTCAATGATTAGAAATAAGTTCATTAATCATTTCAGTTTTAGCAGAATCGTATTTAAGGTTTAATTACAGGTCATTCATACTATTTCACTGCACATGCAAATAAACTACAGTATAAACCAGAGTAAACCATGTGGTCACCTCCGTGAGGCTGTATGCAGGTACAACACTGTTTTAAGCTAACTGCTAACGTCAACATGCTAACATGCTTTGAATTCCATCATCTTCTACAGTGTAGGTCCATGATTTGCCTCTGAACAGATATCTAGAGTAGCAGAAAATCCAAGTACATGTACTTTAAGTGCAGTAAAGGGTCTGAGTACTTCCTTCACCTCTGTATGTTTTATTGGAAAATGGTGATGCAACATCTCTCCAGCCAGTCTGGTGTTGAGTTTCTGTGTCTAATAATATCCAGGCAGTTAGTTTGGAGCCTTACATGGCAGCTGTAACACTGACAGCGTTCACCGTCAAACACAGATGATTCAATTATAAAGGACTCAAAACTTCAGTGTCTTGGTCAAATCACACTTGCATGTACAAGAAAAAAATGCTGTCGCTTTAAGCGCAGTAAGTTTGAGAAGTTTTTTTTTATTTTGTTTATTTTTATCTAAGATTGTTAAAAAAAGAGCTAAAAACTGAGAAAAATGTTTGCAGTAGTGATGAAAACAGGACAGAGTTAAATCACTTTCATCAGTCCAACTCTGACAGTATCTGTCCAAAAGGACCCATCAGCCCCTTTTATAAACTGCTTTTTAAGAAACCTTATGGGGAAAGTACAAGCCCAAAATTCAAAGATTTTTTTAATTGAGAACAGATGATTTTATTCTTTCTGGGGAAAAAAAGGTCATCACTATAAATTACTGTGTACCTTTTGTATGCATGTACATAGCTGCATATGACTCAGATGTAGTTCTAATAAACCACATGGTTAAACATTTCATACTTTAATAAATTTGAATATATTTAAGCTCTAAAAGCCAATATTTTGAGAAATATCTATGTGCAGGTGACATTTCACTAAATACATAATGGGCTGAGCTGATTCCATCACATTATATTTTTATCAGATAATTAAAATACAGTAATAATTTATTATTAACTTAGCTCAAATCTTTCGTGACATTGGAGACCAAATGTATTATATGTTTGGGCACAGATTTTGAATAGATATACTTTCTCATGTGTAGGCCTTTACATAGTGTTAACTCGTTTAAATGTTTCCTATATTTCAATATATTTCAATACAAAGTTGGAATATCTACTTAATTCATCAGCTCGATTTGCTATTATTTCAGTATTTACACTGAAAGTCTGATTGTAAACCTAAAATGTGGTGTTCGGAGGCGACGCCATGCCTCGGCCTCGTGTTTTCATGTTGGGAAACATCTCCTGGCCGTGACTGCCGTTATGCAATAATGAGTTCACAGCACTGCGATCTGATTGGCTCTTTCATGTGGCTGTTATTCTGTTAAACCAATCAGAATCAAAATCTCGTCCCAAATGACCCGAAACAAACCAATAGCGCTCCTCTGACGTTGCGACATTCTGAAAGTTTTCGTGTGACGTAGGAGGTCATCAGTTACAGTCGCCATCTTCTTGTCGTCGAAATCGGGCAAAGAAGGACGACAGGCGGCGGCCGAAAAATACAAAAAACCCGGCGATATTTCACACCGACTCAGGGCCAAACAGTTAGTTACATGAGTTCATGGACTGCCTGTTAGTCACTGGTTATGGTTTTGATAAAGCAGGAGTAGGTTTTCCCGGGTCGCTCAGCTCAAAAATGGACGACAAGGCGGCGAGGGAAGATGCCTGCCGAGAGTATCAGTCCTCGCTGGAAGACCTGACATTCAACAGCAAGCCGCACATCAACATGCTGACCATCCTGGCCGAGGAAAACATCAACTTCGCCAAGGATATCGTCGCAATTATTGAAGCGCAAATAAGCAAGGTTTTTATGAATATAGAATACTTTGAATTTCAGATGCATAATGTCGATGTATGTAGTAGGCCAAGTCGACGGCGGGCTGCTGGCTAAGCTAGCTACTAGCTAAACATGGCTGCTAGCGCTGTTAGACGACATGTCACCCAGCTACGTTACAGTCCGTTGTTGTCCTGATTAGCAACACAGTCGAGTTGCACTGCCATCTTTTATTTAATTTTATGTGAATAAAAGTGAAAACTAACTTCAGTCGTTAATTTAGTTTGTCTCAAATTTAGAGATGAGTTCTAACACTGTGGGGATCAGCTGTAACGTGGTGTGCTGTTGGGCCCAACGGAAGTGAAAATCCACCCAAAGAAGCAGTTAACTCTTCCAAGTAACTTACAAGTTACAGGCGTATTTGAACGTAACATCTGTACGGAGTTAGTGTTAGCTTTTACTTGGGAGTCATCACACACTGGTTTACTGTCTGTGTGTGAAACTGCCTGAAGGTTGGTGCCATTTTCACGGAAAAAGAGATCCAGTTATTTAGGCAACGACACCAGTCTGTCTTAGCTGAAGTGATTTACAACAACTGACGGGAGAGAAGAAGTAAATATGGACAGAAGGTGCAAAACTTTGAAAATTAGTTTAAAACCTAAATGATGCATTTGCATAATTTGGATTAAGTCACTGAAAAGAAGTGGACTGAATCCGCCTGTAAGGATTTTACACATACAACACGAGTTTTAACTTTTCTAAGATTTTTAGGGAGTCACACTCCCTTATGACCCAGAACAAGTCACTGTGGTGTTGCAGTTCAGTGTGCTGCTTTCCTTCCTGTTGGGCTTCATTTTTTAACCTTTGATCAGCGTTCATGACTCGTTTTATTCAAACTGCACTAAAACCATTCCAACAGCATAAAGGTCAACGATTTATTCACCACAAGAAATACTGGACTCTCACAACAGGATCATGTGATGACTGCTGGTTTGTCATTGATGGATCATTATCTGAATTTAATGACAAACTGATTCAGAGTAAAGTTCAGTAGCTTCCTGAAGAAACTTTATATAATGAGCAAAGGCATTTTTGTGAGAGTCAGCTGCTACAGTTATGGTGGATTTTAACTTGACAGTTGGAGCCTTGTTTATTTACAGCTACTCCAGGTGTTTTGGCCATCGTCATGGTTTCCCTGCAGTCTTCTTATCTGCTGATCGAGGCCAGATCGCATCAATGTTTTAAATGATATTCAATCTGGTCTATTGTCAATAAATATAAGCGTCTAGCTTTTGCTAAACACAGAAGAAGTGGCCTCTTTACAGTCCCGTCCATTGAAATGCATTTCAGTCAGCAGTTTGCCTCAGTTATCTCTGTGGTCAGTGTTCGCACTTTGACGCCGGCTAAACAAAGCTTTGGTCACTTGAAGCCTCATCAGATCAGAAAACAAAGTTTCATTGCAAGTCATTAGTGAATTTTGAATTACTGAAATGTCATTGAATGGTTAAATGTTATAATAAAAAATGTGAAATGTGCTTTTTGTCATTTTTTATTTCCCAGTGTAATTTATTGGTATGACTCACGTTTCCATTTACACAGCTGAGTTTGACTTGGCTTGTTAGGAGTGTTTGTACAAACAGAACTTACTGATCTGACGCTGCATAGTTTAGTAGCAGTAGATTTCTGCTTCAGTGTACAGAGTTCAAATGCAGTTTGCAGCTTTTCTAGATTAATGCCTACAGATCAGTTGTTCTATTTTTTAACGGGTAACTAATTTGTTTTAACAACTACAAGCAGGAAAACATTTTAAGGGGTAACACTTCTGAAAAGGTGTGTGAACAAAACTCACTGGGTGTAACTTAAAGCAGTAAAACTTCTAAATGTCTCATCTGGGTAAAGTACAAAGAGTGGTTTAAAGGAAGAAAACCCTCTTTGGAGGTCAAAAAGGTTCCCAAGGACTGAAGTGGACTTTGCCTCCTTTTTTATCTTCATGGACATGTTTTCCTCCCTGACTCTGGAAAAGGATCATTATCTTCCTGAGATCATCTTCCACTGAACTGACTGATGGCATTTAAAGATTTTTCTGCATTTTCTCCTGTTTTTTTACGATCGCTCACAGTTCGGTCAAACCGTTGATGCTTCTGCAAAGGAGTTTGTCAGAGTTTTTTCTCTCCAGTGTTATTTTGACTCCGAAAGAAGAAAAATATTGTTGCTACTTTTTCCCTCAGTTTTCTTTGAACTGTGTCAAGTCTTCCATTTTTTCTCGATCGACACATGTTTTTGTGGGCTTTTTCCACACTTTTTGTTTGAAGTTTTCACACAGTGGGTGGCCAGGGGGGGCAGTCGGCCCTGTTACTCCTGTCAAGTTGTATTTGTTCTGAAATGTTGGTTTTAACCCCTGTTGTTTTCTAAACTTGTTGAGTTTTCTATTGCTCCAGGCCCCATCAACCGAGAAGCTTCCAGTTTTGTACTTAGTGGATTCCATAGTGAAGAATGTTGGAGGAGAATACCTTGCAGTGTTTGCTAAAAACCTAATCACTTCATTTATATGTGTCTTTGAAAAGGTACAGTTCTCTTTGCTGCCGTTTAGCATTGTTCAAAATTTAAGCACACAGTCTTTAGCGGCCCACTTCACTTCCCTCCTGTTTGTTGTGTTGCTTGCTTTGTATGTGTGATATCTTGCACTCTGCTCCTGCATATTTAATGCCATAGCATATCCTTAAATTTTCTCAGTTTTTCATCACTGGTAAAACATTAGTTCTCTTTACTTGTCCAGAAAGTGTTTAAAGCTGTTTTTTTAAATATACTTTACCCATATAGTTGTAGTTCACATGGTGCTAAAATTTGTAAATTGCTGTTAGCCTTTGCTGGGATGCTGCTGAACTGTTGTAGGTTTCTGTTGGTAGCTGTGGACCAAGCCATGTCCTCTGTTTGTAGGTGGATGAAAACACTAGAAAGAGTCTGTTCAAGTTGCGGTCGACATGGGACGATGTGTTTCCTCTGAAGAAACTGTACGCACTCGACGTCCGGGTCAACTCTGTGGACCCGGCCTGGCCCATCAAGCCGCTGCCGCCCACAGTCAACGCCAGCATTCATGTCAACCCCAAGTTTCTGAAGCAGGTGTGTATGTGCTGCAGACATCTCGACCTGCACTACTTCTGCTTTCTTGTCTTTGGTTTAGATCTTCATGGGTCCTTAAGTCCAATTCAGAGTGTTTGAGCAGATTCTCAGCTTTATCAGTTTGTCCTGCAGGCTGTTTCAACCAGCAAACGGGTTTTATTAAGATAAAAAAACAAACATGGGGGGCTCCTTTTAAAACTTTCAGGAAAATGCAGAGAATCGTGCAACAACATGTTAACCAACTCGGCATGTTTGCGATGCTGCAGCCTCTGGGGAAGTGAGTCAGACTGCATGGTCCTCAGGGAAGGTTCTTCACAGCATCGTTCAAAACAGGAGAGTCAGCATTTCACAAGCCATCAGACAGCAGCTGACAAACAGCATGAAGTGTAGAACAGCAGCAGCGACAGCGATGATGAGAAAAGCAACATTCAAACGGCTCGTAGCTCCACCAGGAAGCCTCGCCGTGTCCGCCGGCTGCAGCGGTGTGTCCCAGGCCTTTGTCAGAGGCCTTCTGCTGCTCAGGGCCTCGAGCCTGCAGGGGTGGGGGGCAGCCAGGCAGGGGTGGAGGGCAGCCAGGCAGGGGTGAGGGGCGGCAGCCAGGCAGGGGTGGGGGGCGGCAGCCAGGCAGGGGTGGGGGGCAGCAGCCACGCAGGGGTGGGGGGCGCGTGTGATGTCCAGTGCTGCTGCTGCAAAGCGTGTGCTGGCCCTCCAGTGGAGCTCGGCGGCTGGGCTCGGCGGCTGGGCTCGGGGGGCTTTTGTCTGGGCGGTGGTGTGAGTTTCGCCTGTGAGCTCGACCTGCTGTGTGACAGAGAGCATGTAGCAGAAACAGTGGAGCACCAAAACAGCTCAGTGTTTGCTGTTATTTTTACTGCCATTGTTGTCATTTTGTCCAGCTCTGCTCCAAACCTGTTCACCTCTCTGAGATGTCCTGAACAGAAACTCTGTAGTTTTGTTCCTCACGCTGACTTGGGCCGGGTCCCCACTGAAAGAGATTTTGTCCAAGCTACTTTCTCCTGGTTAAATAAAAGTTAAACATAAGTTAAGATGATGCTGTTCAGTGGTCCCATCAAGTGGCTCCCTGTTCTGTCTCTCCTTCATGTCCTGGCAATGATGGAAATGTCAGACTGAAATGTGGTTTCACTTTGTTGTGTTCTGTCTTTAAACCGATTGTTGTTCTCTGACTCTCGAACGTCAACTTGTCTGCAGTCTGAGGAGGCGTCGTCTCCGCAGCCTGTCTCCGCCCAAACACCACCACCTCCACCCGTAGCAGCAGCAGCAGCTGCTGCAGCTTCAGCACCAGCACCAGCACCAGCATCAGCATCAGGAGCAGCATCAGCATCAGCATCAGGAGCAGCGGCAACCACTCCGACTCCAGCCACTTCCCAGTCGGCCCCTGCTGTCAGCCAGTACAGCCTGACCCAGGAGCAGCTGATCCGACAGCAGCTTCTGGCCAAACAGAAGCAGCTTCTGGAGCTCCAGCAGAAGAAGATTGAGCTGGAACTGGAACAGACCAAAGCTCAGCTCGTAGGTTGATTCCAGATCTGTTTTTGATTGGAACTGTTTGTAGTTCACTTCCTCTTTGATCCTAATGTGCTGAGAACAAAGTGATGATTTTCTTAAATGTTCAGCATCAGCTGATCCTGGAAGAGCAGCAGGTGTTTTGGTTCCTGCTGCGTTTTAGAGTTCAGTTAGACTGAGTGCAGTGACGATCAAAGCTCAGCCAAACCAAAACACACTCAGTCTGCCACAGTGCCAAAGTGTGCATGATGGCAGCTGGTGATGCAGAAGGTCTGCTGAGCTTCAGAGACCATCAGGAAGTAGAAACAGTGTTTTTTTGATGAATCCTTGTTTGAAGAGGTTCTCAGCTGGTCGTCTCGTGTAGCTGCAAACGTGTGTGAAAGTGTCTCTGAAAGCTTGTCTTCTGTCTGCAGGCTGGAGCCTTCGTGTTACCAACGTCCACTTCGGTCTCCACCACAGCAGCACCAAGCACAGCCACCAAGTCTGTGAGCCAAGCCGCCCCCGTGGTCCGCCCCTGGATCCCCCCTCACCCCCAGACAGACACCAAACCCTCCACCAGAGACCCCCGTCTGAACCGCACCGGCCCCCCCGCTGCCTCCCAGCCCAAAGAACAGCCTGCTGGGAAGAAAGCAGATGCAGCCACAGCAGGAGGTCCTGCTCTGACCCCGGAGAAACCCGCCCGGCCGGAGAAGCCCAGGACCCCCAGGAAAGAGGTGCTGGAGGAGAAGCCCAAGTCCAAGTCTCCGTCTCCACTGGCCAAAAGTGTTCAGAGCAAAAGCAAACAGGTGGAGATCGAAGTTCAGAAGTCAGCCGACGGCACAAAGAAAGATCCCAGGCTGAGGAAGCGCACGCAGGACAAGACCGGAGAGGCGAAGGATGACGAGCTGAAGGAGAAGAAACGATGCAGCGACAAGAAGGAGCGCGAGGAGGCTGCACGGGCCGGCGAGCCCCAGCGCTCCAGCAAAGGGAAGCTTGTCAACGGCTCCGTGACCAAACACGACCGCGAGGAGTCCACGGAGAAGGCCGAGTACAAGACCGGAGGCAACGCTCGGACGCACGCCAGGAAACGCACCCGCTCACGGTCCAGGTCGCGCTCCCCCGCCTCGTCCCCGAAGAGGAAGGACAGGCGGTCGCCGAAGAGCCGAGCCCGCAGCAGCTCCCTGTCCCCGTCGCCTTCTCACAAACCCAACAAGCCCAGGAGGCTGCGAGCGGACGAGCTCGAACACGGCAAACCCAGCCGCGACGACCGGCTCGCCCCCAAGAAGAACCAGTCAGACAGCAGGAGGTCCAAGAGGCCGGCGGAGGACCGGCACTCCGAGTCCAGAGACTCACATTCACCACGCAGCCACGACGGAGGAGGCAAGGAGGGCAAGGACGGTCCGTACCGCTGGAGGAGCGGCTGGGAGGAGAACAAGCAGTGAGTCTGTCTGTCTGCCTGTCCGTCTGTCTGTCTGTCTGTCTGTCTGTCTGTCTGTCTGTCTGCCTGTCTGTGTTTCTGTCTGTCTGTCTGTCTGTCTGTGTGCCTGTCTGTCTGTCTGTCTGTCTGCCTGTCTGCCTGTCTGCCTGTCTGCCTGTCTGTCTGTGTGCCTGTCTGCCTGTCTGCCTGTCTGCCTGTCTGTCTGTCTGCCTGCCTGTCTGTCTGTGTTTCTGCCTGCCTGCCTGCCTGCCTGCCTGCCTGCCTGCCTGTCTGTCTGCCTGCCTGTCTGTCTGTGTTTCTGCCTGCCTGTCTGCCTGTCTGCCTGTCTGCCTGCCTGTCTGCCTGCCTGTCTGTCTGTCTGCCTGTCTGTCTGTCTGCAT
>JAQNCA010000006.1:18469211-18480495 GCA_029783725.1 Acanthurus tractus | reverse complement strand
TTCATGTTCACATTCACAGAAAACTGTTTTTTCCACAACTTCTGTCAGTGTGCTATCTCAGTGCTTTGCCTTTATATTGAGACCATTGAGTAGATATAATATGCAGAGAACATGGATGTTTTGTTGTGCAGGATCCTTTTTTATTTGTTAATGATGTTAAAGGTCACTTGGAGGCCTCAGTGTTCTTCACACAAAGTGCTTGTGGGATCACCTGCTTTTCTCTCTTCACATGTTTCTGATGGACGACAATTTTTGAAACTTTCTCGAATTGACCATCCAACCGACACATCTTCTTCACTTCAGAGCGTTTGTACAGGTGAGTGGATGTTACGAAGAGGGTATGAATTTACTTTTCCTCTCAAGCTTTTTTATTGATTCTTTATAAAACTACTCTGATCACTGTAATGACTGTACATGTAAACAACTGAATGCAAAGTTATGAATAAACAGGAGACGCTCACTGAAAATGTGCATAATGTCTATGTGTATGATCCATCATGTGTCTGCATCTTTTTCTTACAGTTTTACCTTCAGGTGATACTTTTCACTGACACCTCTGTTCATCAAGCCTTTATTCTCCCCTGCTAGTCATGAAAAAGTGGCCCTGAGGCCATAATATCCCTGCCAGTAGCCAATTGTCCAATCAGATCTATCAAACAAAGAGAGAGGAGGAAGAACTTTAAATGGTTTTGAATGATGTAACAGTATCCAATTAAACAGCTAATTGCACAGCTCAAGGCCATTAAGAATAAATGAACATAACAGCTTTTCATTTTCCTATTTTCTCTCACTGTGTTTCTAAAAGAAGCTTGTTCTTGCAAACTTAGGTGGCAGTAAAACTTGATTTTGAGTGAAACTTCTATTACTTTTGGTATTTTAAGTATATTTTGATGCCAAAGTTCAAGTCATATTTCGATTGTTATACTTTTACTTGTAAAATATATATTTTTCCACTGTGGTATTTCTACTTTTATTGAACTGAGACATCTGAGCACCTTTCCCACCACTAACAAAAAGGGCAACAGTGGCTGTTCACGAATGTGATGCTCCATTTGTTTTATATTTTCATACCATCACTTTCGTTCTCAGACTTTAACACACTTTCACTCTTTCCCATTCTCTCTTTCTTACACACACACATATAAACACACACGAACATACACTGAGTATTAAATAGCACACGTTTAGACTCTTATGGCTATTATATAATCAACCACACTGACTGAAATATGTTAAGCCACACATTGGATGTCAGTAGGCTACACACACACACATGCATAGCGAGCAGTAACACATGCATAATCCTTCATACTGCCAATATGTTGTGGTGAAATTATAAAACTGTCTAAAAAATCATAAATTTCTATACAAACAAGATTCAGAGCGTGAACGCACACGTGCGTCTCCCGTATGGACACGTGTGCAGCGTGTAGGAACAGTGACGAGGGCTTTTGTGTGTGTATTTTTAACTTTATTTAAAAGATTTTAGAAAACGCATTAATATAAAAAACTGGAGCTAAGAATAAAAACATGTCAGGCCCTCATCGCATGGTTAATAAACTAGCGCTGTTGACACTATAAGTATTGTGTTTTGGACGGATATTTAATGAGGTGACGGTGATTTGCGGACGCGTCGGGAGGGCGAGACCGACGTCATCATGGACTTTATGCTGCCTTCAAGTTTCACGGAATAATCTTGTTCAAAGTAGAAACACATTATTTGAATGCCTGAGTCACGCCAGTGAGAGGACAGAAGTGTATATATTCATTTATAACATTAATTTTTGTCATATTTACTCTAGTGTCACTCACAAATACATAAGTGGATGTTTGAAATGGTTGAAAAAAAAAATTAAAATAAAAAGATGACCTCCATGCCAAACTGGAGTTTTAACATTAGAGGCACTCTGTTAAAAATCCACGTGCATTTACTGAGATAAGATTTTTAATGCAAGACTTTTAATTTTATTGCCATTTTTTGCATAATAAAGAAACATATACTTAAAAGCAATACTAAAACGCTTCTTTGGTCATGAGTGAGTGATGTAAAACTAAATGTAAAACACTTGTTTGAAAACAGACATCAAATATAAGAGATGTGCAACGCTCCCATTCGACTCGATATCATGACTAATGAGCATTTTTGTATTTTCATGAGTTAAATTGATGGGCTGATGACCCCCTTATCCAAATCTTTACGTATCTGACTGTAGAGGTGAATTATCTCGTCAAAGAACAACAAACCTTTAATCTAATCAAATCCAACATGAAAGACATGATGAAGCTGATCAACAACTGACAAAGTTTCGTTTTTTTCTTAAACCCACGTTACTTTAATAAGACATAAAGAGTTTTTGAGAAATGAAGGCACATGGATAATTAATACAAGAAAATATTTATATATTTGAATCCATATATCATTCATATTCGCTCATTTTACTAAAAATGATGTGTTTATGATAGAGGTTTTTATTTAGTCTTTAAAATGATTTAGATTTAAATTACATTCATTATTGAGGGTAGATGTATGAATGAAATGAGGGATTAAAAACACGCTGCGGCACAAAATCGGGTTGGCTTATTTCTCCTTTAATTACTAAATAAATCTTGATTTATTTGTTTACTAATTACAAAAAAGTGCTCTCTTTCCATGACACATTGAGTTACTGAAGGCACTTGAAAGCACCCGACAGAGCGACACTTTACGACTTCCGAAATTGGAAATGAAGAGGTTTTACTACGAGGAAGCACTTGAAAGCATCACATCGTCCTGACTCAAAAAAGCGCGCTCACGGCTTTTACGTGGCTACTCCCCCTCTACTGCGTACGTGCGCGCACCCCTGTATCGCGTGGTGGGGATCATCCATATTGCTGCTAGTGGTGGAGTTAAGGTTGTAATCCTGAGAGGCCCTCGGACACGTTTCTTTATTTTTTTACATGTTTTAATCCAGCGCGGAATACTCTGCGTCTTAGACTGAAGCTCTTTTGGTCTAGGAGCGACAGAGGAGCGGCAGACTCCGCAGAACAACTTCATCTTTCCCTGAAATTGAAGGCGAAATTCGGGCCGGGGGGGAGGACTGGTAATCCTGAGGGGGGAATAAAGACGGTGGTGGGAAATGGCCACTCAGGTGGAGACTCTCCTGCCCGGCAACCCGCTTGCCAAAGCGGAGGAGCACGGTAAAGTGATCCGCGGCGAGCCGGGGGAAGAGGAGGGCGGCCGGAGCGACGGGGCCAAGCGGCAGACGGGTGTCGCCGGCCAGGAGAGCAACAGCGGCAGCAGCAGCAGCAGCAGCGGCGGCAGCAGCCCCGGGAAGGGAGGTACCCCCCATACGGAGGAGCAGACCTCCAAACAGGCGACAGAGGAGAGACGAGGGGGTTGTGACAGCGACGACAAGCAGGACGAGGAGGCTGGTAAAGGCTGCAACAGAAGGGAGTTTACTGACGCTCCCCCGCCCAAGGTGAACCCGTGGACTAGGAAAATGAATGCGGTGACCGTGGTCAGCGTGAATGGACAAGCACACCACGGTTCGTACCCTCCCTGTATATTTATAAATGTCGATTTACTGGCTGTCAGTGTTGTGTTGATGTGTGTCCGTCAAGGTGTGCTCACATGGGACAACCGAGAAGCTGTCACGGTGTTCAGATATCATTTTTTTTTTCAACCAGAAGGGACCAGTGAGTGCAGAGACAAGCCCAGTCTGTGGTCGCCCTCTTGTTGCTCCCTTGCAATCTGGTTATATTTGGAGTAAAAGCCCCCCCCTCCCTCCCTCCTCCCACTGAAAGGCTATTCTTATGGTTCAGGGTGGCAGAGTGGACCCATGGGTGGCTGATTACACAAGGGATTAAAAAAAGTGAAAATGCTCAAATGCGTCTCCAAAAAATTTTGCAAAAAATTTGACCTGAATTGTTAATAATTTCACATGCTAGAATAAAACACAACCATTGGATAAAACAGGATTAACTTTAGGTGTGGTTAATATTTATCTCTGTCTGTGCTTCTCAGTGATGATTTGAAGAGTTTTAGGTGCAAGTGAGGGATTTGCTCCTTTGCACGTTTCTGCACACGGTGTGTTGTCATGCAGGGGTTGTAAAGTTACTATGCTTGAGTCATCACATCAGATAAACTGTCCTGTTTTGTTTTTTTTACCGGACCTGGTTGTTGGTGGGTTAACTTATCTGACATTTTCAGGGAGGAGAGTGTATTTTCAGCAGTGTCACCATGCAGGCTCCTCATGAGAAGACAGTCAGAGTCGCTCAGATGACCTGATGTTCAGCCTGCTTCATCACTGTGTCTTCCTCCCTTGTGTGCCTCATCTTCAGCCACCTAAACTCTCGCTGACACACACACTCCCCGTGCCAGCTAACTACTTAAACTAGTGCTTACTACTGCTAACACGTTTGTTTTGGTGCAGGTTTCGGCATATGGCCACGCCAGACCTTAATAAGACATACGCCCATGTCTGGCAATGCTTCAATTAGCCGAAAAGCCACGAGCTTGGCCGGCTGTGTAGCCGCTTAGCTAGCTAACAATAGCACACAGACTCCTCTTTGGCCTAGCGCGTCGCCATGCCCTTCCCACTCAGATGCTAGCTTAGCTCCCAGGACGCTAATGCCCCCTTTATTTCAGTCAACTAGTATAAAACATGTAAGGTTTAAGCTTTCTAAAATCCGTTCTCGACGGTGAAATACGACGTAGTATTAAACATCTGCCCGTTTAATCTACAAAAAGGAGCAGGTTTGTTATGAGACGTCACGTGTTCACTCCACGTGTTCCTCGAGAGAAAGGCATGGACGCTGCTAGCTAGCTCCCCAGTTAGCCTGCTCGGATCGGTGCAAACACAAGAGAGCATGTGTCGTTTAAAGCTGTCCTCTGTGTGGCAGTTTTGTTGTTTCGTGGTTAATTACCCGGTTGTCACGTTTTTAATCGGTTGTCAGCACTATCGGGGCTCATACCCGGCTGTCCACCCAGCTAGTTTTCGTTAGCATGGAAGCTAACAGGCAGCTTGGCAAGAGTCATCATGGCTTCTGTATGAAATCACCCTGGTCCGGAATAAAAGATACAAATAATTCTAATTTGTAACTGAAGTATCAAAGGGAGGTTTTTCTCAAATCGAGGAATTATTTAAGAAAATCAAACTCCAGATAATCAGCTATGTGAAGTGATTAGTGTTGATCCATATGGAGACAGCTCCCTTCCTCCACTGTGACAAGGCAACGTGGTGTCTTACCTCACAACCATGTGTACTTTTTCCTGAACACTGACTGTTTTGCAGTGGCACAGTCAGGTCATCATGGCTCTGACCGGGGACCTGTCCATGATTTTGTTTGGCTTTTTGTTTGCCATCTTGTTTGTTTGATTTGCTGAAGCATGTGTAACTAATGTAGACTTCAGAGTACAGCCTGTACCCTGACTCTGGAGCTGTCTGGATGGGCTGGATGGATTTGCTCCAAAAGCTGTCACATCAGCAAGTAAACGTGGCCGAGAGCCAGAGGTTGAGAGAACCAGGCTGTAGGACCCCTTTTTATATGTTGCATTCAAAGACCAAATGCTGGTTTGTTGATTGTGTGTTCAGAGCTGCATTTCCAAACTGCTTCTATTTCCTCTTTGACCCCATAATAAAAAGTCATAGCTAAATAGGAGTTGCTGTCCCAGGTTTTGTGTGTATTACTTGTGAGCAGTTGAATCAAAGAGTTAATCTCAATTGTTTGTTTGTCAGATTGTTTATTTGAAAAATGAGAAACAAGGAGGTCAAACTCTATAAAACTTAAAACATAATAAAATATACAACAAGTCCAAGCCTGGAGTAAATCCATCTACCACTAGATGAAACGGATATCAAAGATTAAAGCATTTTTACCATCCAACACTGGTTATATGGAAGACTGACCATCAGCTGACTCATTATGAGCACAACACTTTGACAGCACAAGAGATAAACTTAAACTTCACTCTGTTAAACCTGACCTTTGATACTGAATCTCCATCCAGAGGGAAGAGAATCAAGCTGTCAACATGGAGGTCAGTGAGGACATTACTATTGAAAATTACTTGCCTATCTGACACAGTTCAATTGGTGAAAATGTGAGGCAGGCGTTTTTTAAAACCAGTGAACTTCAAAGCCACTTAAGCTATGTGACGCTGTGTGAAATCATCACCTGTTAAAATTGTTAAGTAAATGTTTGGCTGTTGGTGATACAGTAAACATGACTGACTGTCTGGTCGTCCAGGGTGTGTGATTGCTTTCTTTATTATGCCACCGAAAACCACCAGTCAAACTCCGGTTTGCAACAACAGACTGGTCTTCTTACAGTTGTTGAGATTTTAAATCAACCACTAAATTTATGTTTACATTTAGCTTATTTTATCAAAATGTCGACGTGTGAACCTGACAGATGTGTTAAATATGTTCCCTTCATCATACAACATCTGCTAATATGTTTCCCGTTTTTAGTTTGCGTGTTGTTGACATGCACATTGTGTCTTTAATGCCATTTTCGTTGCATTTGTGTGTTACTGCTAACAACTGCAGAACAGGGGTGTGATGTGAATTGGCAGCAGTGGATGTGCATCATGGCACCTGCATGCTCGTGCACCATATAAACAGAATGTGGTGAGACATGTTAGCTTCTAGTCATGAGTTGACCTGCATGTTTGACCTTTCATTCTTTGAAATATTGATTGTTTATACAACTGCATGACAGAATAATGCAAGAGGCAGAGCAGCAGGGAGGCTGCTCGGCTGCAGGTTGTGACAGTGAAGGGTATGAACAGAAGCTGTATATTTCAGCATTTTAGATGAATTGCCCAGCTAGCTACTGTAGCTTAAAGCTCAAAACTGTTCCCATGCTACTTCCTGTCCCTACTGCCTTTGGCAACACCACATGACTAAGTTTCAGCAGGTGAAATCTGGTCTGACCGCGGCGTTACTGGGGCAGCTCAGACTGTGTGTTAAAGCTGCCCTGACGTTCACATTTCTGGCATTTAGCTGAATCACTGCTCTGTTTGTGATGGGTCATGTGATACCTTCTTTGCAGCGGTGGAGATATATTGTGTTCACTTCATCTATGGCAAGTTTGGTGTTTGTTCCTGAATGCAGAGGTTCATTCAACTGCCCATTATTGTTGGCATTTATTTAAGCACAACCAGAATGTCAGTGAGGCAGTAGGGCAAACATGCACAGCTGACAAACAAAACACTGACCTGATGCAGCCAAAGTCCTTGATTCATCTGCACGTGTTGTTCAGTAAATCTGACTGAGTTTGGAACGGATTTTCAGCCTATTTTAATGGTTTACAATGGAAATTCATTTACCAGAAAAGTAGGTTCAGTTTCTCTGAAAAGTCAAATGTCTTGCCACTTCTGTGTGTTTTGCGCCCGAGGAGTTTCATGGTGAATTAGTAATAAATGCTAGCAGTGGTGTTACCCATCTTCTTCTGAAAGGTCACAAAGAACAATAGTATCAGTGTCTATTTGTAAGCAGACTCACTCTGTTAAAAATTTTTTCTTGAACATCATTTTTTTATTCATTCAAATAGACAGTAAAACAACCGAACTGGAGAGAAAATTAATTCAAACATGATTTAAGTAGTTTTTGTGTCAGCAAAATAACATTTCCCTCAAACAAGATACTGAGTGAAACATGGTTTAACAGATCAGACAGTCTGGTGCATGAAATTATCGCTTACTGCCAGCAAAATGCAGCCACTTTAAGTTAAGTAAGTTAGCGTCCTACTGTGGCACCTGTTGTTGGACTGAAAATAGACCCACATCCAAAAAACCATGCAGGCAGCAGGTTTTTGTCATCTGAGATGATTTGCATCGATGTATTTTGCAGATAATAAACTAATTTATAATACAGATTTTCAGTTAGAAGAATAGGATGTGATACTGAGTCATTTTCCTCGTGCTTTTGTAAAGAATGCAGGCCATCATGTAATGAGGTGTGACCTGCATGGTCGGGGATTCAGGACTGGCAGGTCAGCCAATGAATAAATGTAAATGAGGGCTCAGCTTGTTACATTAGCATTTCTTAAGCTTAAGCCTTGGTTAACACTTGCAAATTAAACCTTTCGGTCTGTTTGAACCTTTGGCTATGTCAACACTCATATGGTTTCATTACAAAACTGTGTTTCAAAACCAAAACAGTCTTTGTCCAGATTTACTTTTTATTAGAATTAATCTCTGTCCAGTATAACATACCTAAAAAAAATACACATCATGACTGTTCAGGTGCAATAGTAGCATGAGAATATTGAGAATTTTAACTGCTAAACAGCTGCTAGCATAGACAACAAAGGGATAAATGCATGCGATTAATTATTTATGTTATCTAAACAATTGGGAGTCATATCTCATAAGTTTAAAACAAGCTGATGTCCACTGATTTTTTTGAGGAAAGAGTCACAAAGTAATCTGTTCTGAATCCTATAAATTGTGTAAGCGTGGATGAAACCTTCGACCAGACAGAAACTGTTAACTTTCAGCTTTTTTTACAAATTAACAACAAGCTCTCGATCTGTCATAGGTTGTTTAAAACTTAAAAAATTGAAAAATATACCACCAACATCAGGTAGGGAATTGTGGATTTTTTTGCTGCAGTGACGATATGATTTGAACAGCTTTGACTTCCTGTATTATGTGTATTTAAGCAGGTGATTTATTACATGCTGTAATGTTGTTGTAAGCAGACTTTTAGTATATTTGTCAACAGCTGTAATTCCGTCTGAGGACACTGGTGAATAAACAGATGATGATGTCGTGAGGTGCTAAAACTTCTTCATAGGATAAACATTAACATTAACACACATGAAAACCATATATTGATGTTTTTACTGGGGATTAAGTATCATGTGCCATGATTTCTGTATTTTTCTTACATGAAATCCTCTGAAATGTGTTTCTCTTTCTTTTCCAGCTTTAAATGAAGTTGTGAATATGAAAGACTCAGCAGTGTGTGATGTTTCAAAGCTGCTCTGCTACACCAGGGCTTTACAGAGTCAGGGGGGTAGTGTCTGTTTCAAAATTAGCATGGACACCTCAATGTGTCTCTGACGTTTGACCTGGCTCTTTGTTGCGGCCTTGGAGAGGCAGACCCCCACACCAGCCGTCATCAGACACCTCGGGGCTGTTTGCAGCACAGTTTTACGAGGTGTCGGGATCCGTCAAAGGTCACGAACCTGGAAGGAGAGTAGAAGTGATACTACTGTTGTAGCATCTAAAAGAGTCTTTACTGAGGTGATGCAAGCTGTGCTGAGTGGTCAGCGAGTGAAAAGGATGATATGTCTTCATTTTTGCAGCAAATGTCTTTAATTATCAACTTGATTTTAAATTCTGGTGCAGATTACGATGTCAGGCTGAAGTTTGTTTTGTCCTCTGCTTTATTAGTTGCAGAGCTTAATTGATAAGCAGCAGATAAATGTGATGCTGTCATGGTGAAACCAGGGTGATGTGCTTTTGCTGTAACAGCCAATTATTAAGAAACCCCCATTAGATTAAAAAAATATCCCATTTGACTGGAGCCCATTTGTTTGACATCCACAACTCTGAAGGCCCACTGCTCTGTAAATACACACCTTCCCTGTGGTTCACTTGCTGACTGCTGGCCTTGTTCGTGGTGTTGCATTAGTGGAGTTTCTGCCCTTAAACAGACTTTTTATTTCTGATCTTAGACTAAACAACAAGTTGGTGTTGTTGCCCAACTCGACCTCCTTTATCTGTCTCAGGGTTGCGTCTGGACTCGGTGATAGCGGCACGTCCCTCGGCTCGGGGGCTCGGCTCAGGGTGTGGACTGTCTGAATCAAGGATGTGACCAGTTAGTGTTGTGTTTTGAAAATGTGACAAAGATCCTGCTGCCAAAAAGAGTCTTAGTTTCCAAATGTTTTTAAGCAAACAAGTTTACAAAGAGGAGAGTGGACAGGGTCGGCCATGAAGCGCACACACCCATCACAATTGTTATTAAGATTAATGTCTACTACTGCGGCTACTCAACTACTTTGTGTTGAGTTGTGGATTAGTTACCGTCAACCAGAACTAAAGTCACTAAAGCTCGTTGAGCTTTTAATGTAAGCTGCTGCTTGTCTTCCTTCATGAAAGAGGATATTTGAGAATGAAGTGAAATTTAAATTCTAGGAAATCCAAAAAAGAAAAAGTCGTACAAAGTCATGAGAATAGGAAGAGACAGTGAAACACGAAACCTCGTTGCAGTTTAATCTTTTGTGCTCTGGAGTTAATGTGTTCACTTCAAACCAGTTTCCCCCTGCAGTGATGAGATGTTTATTAATCTGTAAAAGGTTTAAAGCTGCAGTGCTAGTTTGACAAGAGTGTGAACACACGCAGCTTCACTGCAGGGGAAAACCGCATCAACATGTCCTGCAAACGTCCAGCGTGGTAGCTCGGCTAATCGGAGCCAACATGTGATGGTTTGGTCCAAACTAATCTGCTGCATGGAGAGAGAAAGCTGTTGTGTTCGGCTTTCAGTGCTTCAGTAGACTGAAACTGAATCCCTGTGGTTTGGATACAGTTTCACTCCCTTGTCCTTGTTTGTACTCTCGAGTATTGGCTTTTTACTTTCTCCCAGAAAAGGATTTTATTTTGAAGAAGCGACAGGAGATGTAACATATTTTAGCTGGCTGAGCTTTTTTTTTTTAGCTGTGCTCTTATTCTGAAATAGTTGCACAACATAATAAGATAAAGACATATTCAGCAGCTTTATGTCTGCATTAGATGATGATGTCCTGTAGAAGACTGTTTCAATGTTGCTTACACCTGTAACACCTGTAGGACTGCAGTTACTTCAACCCCATTATCATTCAATCATTAAAGCATCATTTGCTTTACAAATTTAAATACTGAGTGACTCTTCTCAAGATCTTGTGTCAGTTTTCATCAGTAGTTTGTATCTTCAGTCATGAAGATGTCATAATGTTTAAGCTCTCATCAGGACAAAAAGCAGCAGGTTGGTGGAGAAAAGCATCAGAGTGTCGATGTTAGGAGTTATGATGCAAAACAAAATAGTTTCAGTCCTCCGTCAGGTGAGATTTGATGTCAGGTGAGGTTTGTGAGGCACAGACAGCTCTCTTGTTATCTGATCAGGACTTAATGTGTGTGTGTTTCTGTGTGTGTGTTTGTGTGGTGTGTGTGTGTGTGTGTGGGTTGTCGCTGCAGCTCAGCGTATTCAGGGAGACGCCTCCCAACCCTCAGCTGTCTGAGCTTTTGACTCGTCAGGAGGTGATGTCACCACACTGATCATGTGATGTTGGGGAGTCTTAAAGGTTTGTGTGCGTG
>JAQNCA010000006.1:18446877-18462379 GCA_029783725.1 Acanthurus tractus | reverse complement strand
AGAGTGCGACTGTATGAGAGCTGTAATGAGTTGTTTGTGACTCTAGGGGGAGCTGTGAGTAGAATTGCCTCATGTGATGTCACTTGAGTCAACATCAGTTTAAGCTGAAGAAAAATCCTAGCATGTTGGAAAGAAACGCGTTTACCAGCTTGAGGTCACATTAGCCGCGACTAGCATACCTTACCTCAACTGTCAAACCGTCAGTGGTTGTGTTGCATTGTGGGTAATGTAGGTGCCAGGTTTTGTTGGGAAACCTCTCAAGTTGCTGTTCAGGAGTGTCCGGTTGAATTGTGGTCGGTTTTTCTTCGTGCATGGAGAACGTTTACCTCCTTTTTGAGCCTCATTTTCTGCAGCACAGAGCTTCTTTCTCTGTGGTTAAACAGTCACGCTTTCTGCAAACGTGACCCGCGGTCGGTCAGCTTTTCGCCAAAGGATTGTAAAGACTGTAACTAAGAAAACATACAGTATAGATGCAACCCCCTCCCCCCTGCACTCTTTCACAAGACTTCTTATCAACAGAGGCGAATAAAGGAGGCAGTTAAAGGTTCAGAAACACAGTATTTAACCCCAGTTCACCTCTGACTTCACTTCTGGTTTTGCTGAGTTTTACATGCAACTTTCTTAAGAGATTTGTTTTTAAAATCCAGTCCAGAAACTCAGAGCCTTTACAGCCTCTTTGCTCAGCCTGACCTTTTGCTATTTATGATTTTCTTTCTCTCCGTTTCTGGTCTCAAGAATGTGAAGAATTGTTGTATCCCAACATAAGCTGATGAAGAAACTCCGGCACTTGAACACACTGCAGCCGAAGTCTGCAGCTCCACATATACACTCAGGCTGAGTGTGACTGTTGTGCAAATACAGGAAAAAAAAAACACAATTAGAAATGTTTCTGATTTAAAAAGAATCCGATATCTTCAATGCAAAGTGACTTAATCAATCATCATAGTTAAGATACGCTTCATTTTATTCATTTTCCATGCGCGTGTGACCGTGTTAGTGCCAGGCAGATAATTACTAACAGGCGAGAAAAAGACAATGAAGAAATTTTCTTTCAGGAGACTTAAACTATTAATGAGCCTCTTTAGGGTCTTTTTAGACAAAATCAGACATTGATCAGAAACTGTGGCGATCACTGGAAGATTGTGCAGCGATGTGGGAGTGTTGGTCCATTTACAAAAGCAAATTAACAGCTTAATTTTGCCTTATGGCGTTTTTTACTCAGCTCTGTTCAGTCACCAAAATCAGCCAAGAGAACATCAGCAAATCTTATTATAGAGCTTCAGTCATTAATGAGTTCATTAATTGTTAATCAGCAAGATTTCTGGTGACCAAATAATTGTCAAAACTGGCAGAATGTGATTGTTTAATTAAGTCAGATTTGATAATAAAAAATAATCAAAAGTTGCAGCTTCATTTTAATTGTTTGCTTAGTCCTTTCAGATGCAGGTTATTTAATTTCTGGTCGATGGCTGCAGTTTTTCTCAGGTTTTTTATTTATAACTTAAATTTTTGTATTAAAAGTACACAGTAAGATGATTTTGGTCATTTGTTCATATTGCTTGTCGTTGGATAAATTAGTTTTTTTCTGCAGCTTCAGTTGTTCCTAGTTTGATACTCAAACTCCGGATCTTTTATCACAGATATATTCATATTTAAATCTCTCTGTATTTAGACGCTGGTACTCGGCTGCTCTCGTTGCTGTCGGTGATTCAGTCCACCAGAGGATATTATTCCTCTCTCTCGCTCTTTCTCTCTCTGGCCTCGTCCCTCGGCGTGATCGTCCTTAAGGAGCTTACTGAGATTTGTTTTTGGTGTAAACGGCTCGGCAAAGTCCCCGTGAGCCGCGTTCACTCGCTCGTAGTCAAGACTGTGGTGACACTTCAGCCCCGGACAATAAGAGGCAAAGTCACTGACTTCAGATCTGTTTTGGTCTGTTTCTGTTGACTTTCAAGGGGCTATCAGGGTCTGTCAACTAAAAATATCTGTCAAACATTCAAATCTATCGCTTGTTTTTAGGAGAAAAGCCACATTTTGAACAGTCTTTTGCAGCTTTATTGGTGCAAACTTTCTGTATGTTGTGGGAACAATAATAACCCATCAGCTGACTGTCCTTAAAAAATTATGTTCAGGTTTTTTCGCTCTGAACAAGGAATCAAAAACTGCTTTACACTGCAGAAACAAATTCAAATTTACCTGAAACAGATGAACTCTGAGTTTTTATTAATGCTTTTGCATTTGAACTTGGCTTTATTTTGGTTTTAATTATTCCTGTTAATTGCCTGTGTTTGTTTGATGAACTCTACCTTCATTTGCTTTTGCATTTACTTTTATTTTGGGTCATTTATTCAAATCTGTTGATTTTATTGATGGCTGTACATAATAGATTAGTTTTAGTATCATATGCTTTTATTCTATCAACGTCTCTTATTTTTCTGTTTTACGCTGAAGATTAGAAATTAAAAAGAAAAATAGATTCCTGAACATTTTCTTGGCTCATGTTGAATCAATGTGCTGCAATTCAGATTTTGTGTTTTGGTGTTTTTTCACGTTCTAAGTTTTGTATCGTTGAAATGAAAGAATGGAGCAGAGACTCCAAATATAAGCTGATAGTACAGATAGTTCATTGAGAGCTCACCTGTCACAGGTAGACAAGATTAGTGATGGAAAAGATCATGAAAAACAGTGAAAACTAATTTAAACTGGTGAAAAAAGTGTGTACATGTGTGGAAAACTGACTCTCATTAAGACAAGCTCTTCTGTTTTTGATTTTTAAGGCTTTTTTGGCAGCTGATAATCTTTTTTTTAAGCAAAAGTTATTTCAAGGGTGAATCTGTTGTTTTTCTCTCGATTTGTCGCTGTTGCCATTTGGTTCATGGACAATCTGTCTTCATGCATGCAGAGTGTTAATGTCCGTCATCTTGATGTGTTTCCACAGAGTCGACCGGCCCTGCCAAGGTGGTGAGAGCAGGGAACCCCCCCAAAGCCAGACGTGGAGGAAAGGTAATATTCGGTTTGTGTGTGTTTGAGGAAATATTCCCAAAATGACCCGTAAATAATCACTGCAATGGCATTTAACTGTGTACTTATATTTAAAGCAACAAATGATCACAGAGGGAAGCACTTCTTCTATTTTATCATACCAAACTCTGTTCTGCAATTTAAATATTTGAAGTTACTTTGCTAAAATGCCAGTGTGGACTTGCTGAACATTATTTATCAGTTACTTTTAGATTTTACATGAACCCGACTTCACATCAGCCTAAATTAGATCCGCCACACAGCAGGTATTTAAAAAAAAATCACTTTTAAAGATGGTACACCTGTTAAACTCATTATTTCTGTCTTATCAGGAGCGGATTTTCTTCAAAACAAAATAATGAATGGTGTTACCATCATTTCAAATTAATCAGAGCACAAAGGGTCAGTTAGTCTTAAGTTGAGACAACTGCTTGCTTACAAGCGTTGCAGCATTTAAAAGGCTATTTTTCAAATGGAGTCTGGTTGCACCTCATTCTAAAGACGACATTGTTGATGTAAATCAGAGAGAAAACTGTGTCTCCTCTGTTTGTGTTGAAGGATTTATTCCTTTGTGATATACAAGGACAGAGATATTTGGGATTTTGTAAGATGCAGGTGATTATGTGCAATCTCTGCAGTGACACTCTTAATTTTGATGCTGCAGAATAAATATATGGGAACATTTTGCACAATATTTTATCGTAAGCAAATCCCCATACCAGTAAATTTGAGTTTAAGTACACTAAATATTTGTATCTAGCGGATGTTAGGCGTCTATATAAATGCTACGTCACTTATGTGTTTGTTCTCAGTTCCATGAGTAATAACTGTTGATTTCTGTATGAGGTTTTACAATAAACTGATTTAAATGTTGAGTTTTTCACAGTGTCTGCAATGCAATTGTTGAATTTTAACGTCTAAACTCGTATAGAAGTATAGACACCTTAAATAGAGTTCCTTATTTAATTTTTAAGACAAATATATGTTAAAAACAGCCAGTTTAAACAGATTATCATTAATTGAGAGCTTCTTCAGTTCAGGTTTCTGCAGTCAAGTTATTGACCTGTCTCTCCTCAGGCAGTGTGGCAGCCTCCTTTCACACTTCCTCGAATGCAAATATGAGTTCCTGGTGAGCCAGTGACCTGCTGGATAAACTCTTCCCTGAAGCATTTCATTCACAACTTCCCACCTTTGATGGCAGGCGCTGTGCTGTCGTAGTGCGGGGCTGTAAACCACACCCTGCCCACAAACTTTAATAGCACCTTTTGTGTAAACAGCACGAACAAAAGGCAGAAGTGGATTAAAAATCACCAGCAATTTAAGGTCAAAGATATGAGAGTGGAGCTGGTTGTTGGCACAAAAACTGTTGAGATGAGAAAGTGACTTTGTTAGATTTCTGCACTGGATTTGCATGTGAGGACCAAAGTCCTTATGAAAATGTTGCAAACTGTGCAAACAGACTGTTTGTGCACGTGTAAAAAATAGCTGTGAAATAAAATGTTTTACAGAGTGATCAACATAAGTTAGTGTAAACATTTTCTCTACGGAGCGTATGAAAATAATACTATATGCAATATGCAAAACCAGTGAGAGCCTCTGCAGATAATCGTATATTTGCACTCCTGCATCTCTTCCCTGTTGTAATGGTTTGCAATTAAGCTGTAAAATTTCCACCTTAAGTAAAATTAAAAATTCAATACGTTTGATCGGCTCTAACAGTTTCAGATACCTGTGACACTTGTGTTCTTTTTTTTAAAAAATTCGTCTCTCAGGTCGGAGACTTTGGTGACGCCAACAGCTGGCCGACTCCTGGAGAGATCGCGACTAAAGACATGCAGGTAGGTGGTGTTGTTTGTTTGATAAGTGCTGAGTCACAGGATGGTGTGTGTGTGCGCAGAGGGCACGCTGATAAAAATGAGGGTGGCGTCTGTTGTCCAGAACTCTTTTTTTTGACTCGGACTACTGAATTATATTACATATTTTCTGCAGTGGAGCCCAGCAGACGTCCGTACCTGCACATGAACCTTCAATATGCTGCAGTTAAAGTCAGGAAATAATCCATGTAGTTAACTTCTTATTCCTCATTTACTCCAGAATTAAACCTGTGTTTTTGTCGTTTCTGCTCAGGCTGTAAAATCTTTGCAGTGGTTCAACACTAGATTTTGAAGAAGTAGAAGTAGACTGATGCACACTTGAACACTTAGTTTTTAAGTCAGTGCTTTCAGGATGATTTGTTCAGCATCCTCTTACTGCAATAAACAAATTATAGGGGATTTTTAAAGCATTTTATTCATGTTGTTCTAATAATGATGCTTCTGTCAATGAGGAATGAAGACGCCACAAAACATGAGGACAGATTCGAAGCTTTGGAAATTAAAACATGACATTTGGTGCAGCCCTGTTGTGTACTGATCTGATACCACATTATGTTTTTAATTAGAAACTTCTCAGCAGCAGCTTACAGCTACTGAATAATAATAATAATATTGTGTTTATCATTTTTAACGCCCTGGTGAGGGATTCATACTCGATTGGTGCACAAAGTTCAGGTGGCATCAGAGCATCTTTAGTTTATTGTAGTGGTTGAGATCTGAGCACGTTGGCTTCTGGACCTGATGTGGATTCATTGTTTTGCTTGTGATCCGGGTGGATAAGGTGTCCTGTGAGTGTGATTACATGAGTGTTTTGCTCTCAGTGTTTTGACTTTGACTCATAGTTTTCGTTAGTTCGTAATAAACCAGAGGTTGAAGAGTCTTTTTCATTCTGTAATGCAATAAATTTGAAAGTAAAAGACAACATGTGGGCGTTCGGTCGGGTTTGGTTACATCAGGGATTTCAGAGTAATTGTCTGTGTTTTTTTTGGATCGCTCTGAAGTGGATGTGGTTTGGATAAAATGTGTTTTCGTACCTCAAAATTATCAAAAGGACAGATGATTAAAACTTGAGGAATTTATTAGTATCACTCTCGTGGCTGCAGGACTTTGCAAGACTGTTGGTGATCTGAACCAAATAAAATACAACATATTTAGCTTGATTCCTTAACATTATATTGTGACAGAATTAAAAGCATAGCTGGTGCTTTAATACAAAGTAAAGATTAAAATGTAGCTGTAGCAAAAATTCTTAATATTTCGTATTAAAAATGTGGCAGCCGGATGGTTTTGTCCTTGTTATCGTCGTTGTAGTTGTCAGAAACAAGCCAACAGGAAGACTGAGGACTAGTTTAACATGAGTGACAACACAGAGTGACAAAACAGAGGATGGTGTTTATGAAAAGGAGGATCTCAGTAGTTAAAATGACAAATTATAATAATCACAAGCCAATCAGGGTGAGCAGCTCAGCTTGTGCTGCTTCGCTCTGCTGCAGTGGATGTGTTTAGTTTTCTACAATAGGTATTTTAGTGGTCGTGACTGTAATTACACAGAAGTTAAACATCACTTTCAGACCGAGCAGTCTGCCTCCGCTGGTTCGAATGTTGCTTTTTTTAAAAGACGGAGAAAGACGGGGCTCATGGCAGCACCTCTGAAGAAAAACTATCCAAAGAATAGAAAGATTAAAAAAAAAAAAGTGACATCATTTATCATAAATATCACAATTTCATAGAAAATGTTATGCTAACATTAACACATGACACTAAACTATCCAAAGGTTAAGAATTTTAAAATGTAAGCAGTTAATAGGGGAAGAAATGCCCATTGAAACCTTTTAAGGACCTATTTTCTGGTAATATATAATTAGTCTAAATGACTGAAATGGATTCTCCAGTTATTTTAATAGCAGTTTGACACCTTTGAAGCAAAACTGCAAATATGTCCGTTCCTGCTTCACAAATTTAAGGTTTTTTATGTTTTAATTGTATAAAATTGTGTATACCGTAATATTATATGGGCAATATTAGATATTTCACAACCTTTTTTTTAAAGACCCAACAAAATCTGAGCTGATTTGACAAGTTAATAATAAAAAGATGTACAAAGCTATTATTTTAATTCTATTACCATATAAATTCAGCAATAAAAATAATCCTTCGTTGCAGCCACTAACGATTAACCATTTAATTGCCAACTGTTGGCTCTTTAATCCACATTGCAGGCAAAATCTCAACCCTTGTTTCAGTCTGGTTGAAAAGTAAAACCAGGGGAAAAAAATGGAAAAGTCGAGAAGGTTGCTCTCAGCCTCACACACCGGCTCTTCTCCGGCGTCCTCGCCGTCCTTCACCATCCCACCAACATACTGACCCGCTCCCCCATATCTCATCCCCCAGCTGCTGGCCTAACGGGGGATGCATCCAATTTGTGTCGTCTTACAGTAGAGGTGATAGTAAATCACTCCCCCAAGACGGTCGTTCTATTTCTGCCCTCGGTCTGATATTGTGTCACCAGGGTCCGACCCCTGTAACCTCCCCCCCTAATTTTAGGCGAACATGAGGAAGGGCGCGTTGTCCCCGAGCAGAAAATGTGGGTCACTTCACAAGAGCCAGGAATAACCAGCGGGTCCGGTGACCGAAATCGTAGGTGGGGATGGGTGGAGTCTTGAGATAGTAGCCAAGGCCTGGGAAGGGATGTCCTTTTAGGGATTCCCTCCATTAAAACCCCCCGTGGATAGATGCTGCTGCTATTCTTAGTGGGAGGGGGGGGACTGGAGTTCATGGCCCATCATGTAACATTTAAAGCTGTAAAACGATCGTTGAATTCCACGGATTATCCACGCCGGGAAATTTGATAAAGGAGGGAGTCAATGGGAGGCTGTGCTGTGGAGTTTGGTGCTGCGGGAAAGTTAAACCTGAGATTTCAGACAGTCAAATATCAAGTTGGTGAAGTTTGTTTTAGATTTAGAGGTTAAAAAAACTGATCTGATCTACAGCCATTTACTGGCAGGAGAAGATATCAGTTTTATTTTACAAATTTTAAAACAAGTGAATCTATCTTTATGTGAATCTCTTTTAGCCATGAGTCTCGGGATTTTTCTTCAGCAGCCACTTATTAAAACTTTCTTTTTCACTACTTTCATACTGTTTCAAGTCACATCACCATCAGATCTTTGTTGTTTTATCGATTGACTGGATGATAAACTGGATTTTACGTTATAAGATCATCTGGTTGTGGTGTTTTCCCATTGTTAGCATCAATGCTGCAATTACACATCATTATTATGAATATTCCTCCGCCTAAGTGTTTGACCAAAGACATAAAGACAAAAACATGATGAAACCAGTACAGCTCTAAAATAATATTGACAATTTATTTATCAGAGGTGATGATGATGTTACTTAAATGAATTTGCGCTTGTGGCTTTTCATCTTTAAGTGAGCGCAGATAAACACATTTTAGTGGAAAGTTGTCTTGACAGATTAGTCTTTAAAGCACCACAGACACATTTTATTAATCCTTCTTGCCTCAAATTGTAAAATATAGTTAAGTATTTGTCAAAACCAGGTCACATAAACCTAGACTGCTTGTTCACCCATTCTTGCTGCACACAAGTGCCCATTTTACCCAAAATCCACCAGAAAAAACATCCCATTTTCACAAATCATTGCTGTTTTATGTCCACAGTATGTGGTCCATTACAGACTTGTTTGTTGTCAGTGGTGGCAAACACATTTTGCTGTCTGCTTTGAATCCAGAGTGGAAAAATTGTCCGTAAAGTGTTGTTTTCTGGTGTTGGTTGGGAGGTTTGTATTCTACCTGCAGCCATGTTCAGGATCCATTATTTCTGGCTGTTATAAAAACTGTGACAGCAGCTTCATCAGAGCCTTCCTGCGGTGGAAGAAGAATGAATTCATGTCTCTCTGATCTCAGCATTGCTGTCGACATTTTCACAGCAGCTACACACTCAGGAAAACACACTCCACCTCCCACACCTGAGCTTCAAAACGGTCATCTTCACCGGTTCGTTTCTGTCATTTCACACTTGAAAAGGAGTCGTCTCTTATATCCATCTGTGCAGAATCCAGAGCAAAAAATTAAATAAACGCCCGTCTTGATGTGATGACACATTAGACATTTAGCCATTCAGATGATATGGGATGTGCTTTTTTAAAATCCAGAGGGAGCTCAGCAGATGCTTCTTATTATCCACAGCTTGTGCAGCATCCACTTGCCATTTTCAGTGTATTTGATGGCAAAAGGTTAAAACATAATGTCCTCTTGCCCTTAGAGGAGCTTTTAAAGAGGCATTACTTCCTTCACTTCGCCATAACAAAAAATTCTAGACTATAAGTGCATAAAAGGACTCATGATGACTTTGTAAATTCAGTCCAAGGCGTACAAAAGGCCCCTTATTTTATGTATAAGACCGCCTACTTGCATCCATTTTTAAGCTGCTTAACAGTAACCCTTTTTCTCACAAGCCTCCACTTTGTGTGCATATCCAACATACATTGTGAATGACTCAGGTGTTTGTTTGTGTGTTTGTGTGTGTGTTTGTTTATGTATTCATCATGGTCACCCTCATTGTCTTCTCTAAACTCCTCTTCCCTCCCTCTGTTCAGATCGAGGCAGTGACACGGACCGTGTCCTGCCCGCCGACTGTCAGGCAGGTCAGAGACTCATGGAGATTCACTGTAAGTTCAACCTGCAGCCCCTGAAACGTGCAGCCTGCCTGCCTATTTATGATACCTGCAACAAGTTAAACAAATGCAAAAACTCCACACAACACAAGGAGGGAAACAAGTATCGTCACAGCTAGTTTAAACCCAAGCAAAAAATTCAATCCTCAGCTTTATGTATTAGGAAATTAGTTTGTTTTCCACCATATTTAGCATAATTTGCTCATGTAACTTGCTAATCTTGGCACTGTTGAATCATCTTCTGCACACTCAATGCTCTGTGCATCCCAATTTATTCAAAAGAGGATGTTTTTATTGTAGTTTATTGACACAGTGTCAGCAGTAGGACTTTCAGCCTCGCCCAACTTAACTCTTACTGCATCCTTATAGATAACACTCCTCCAACAGGTCAACAGCTTTTGTCATCTTCACTGTGTGATGGAAAAGACTTGCCGCAAAAATAACAAATTATTAAAACGAGCAGGGCATTCGCTTTAAGACAAACCTGTAAGTGGAAATACTTGTTTTAATGCAAATGCAAATTTCTGGCCTGTTAGTCAAAGGTGCACAGTAAAATAATAATCAAACAAATCAAGCAAGTGTTTAAGAAAAAGCCTTTAGGTCACATGTCTGCAAAATGTCCAAGATATGATAATATAGTCATTTTTCAGCTGTGGCCCTTTATTTAAAGACAGAAGTAGTCCAGGTTCACCTGCCAAAATCAAACTTGTGCAGCACACACAATATGAATCATAAATAATAATTTAAGCATACAACGTTCCAATAAGCCACAGTTAAACTTTTTTGTAAAAGTGTATTTGTTACATATATTTTTTTAATATGTAATCATAACTGACTCCAAATTCTTGCACCTCATAAGCAAAATGTAGTGACTCCTGATAAATAACTTATCTTTGATAATCGCATGCAGATTTTTTTGTTGGCAAAAATCAGTCATCATTTGTTTGTTTTAAAATTACTGCACTCGGGCAGGTTTTTATTTGTTGGTTAGTATCAACATTTCAATATTTCCTTATGGCTGATTTCTAAACCAGTTGTTCTGGATTTGGGCTCAGTTCACAGGCGGCTGCAATGTTTAAAGCTATAAAACATATTTTTAGCAGCTTGACTCAGTTGATTTTTTCTTTTTGCTGTTAAACACTAGAGCCTGTAATCTAAAAGCATAACTTTACGTTTAATCCTTTGCATACTTCCAAACTTCCTGTCTAAATTTGAGGTTTAAAATCACACCTCATGCAGGTTTTAAGTCTTCAGAAATTTTACTTACTAGATCAAGCCGGTTCAAAACTCTTATTTTTCATGAAAGTCATAATTTTCTCATTTGCAAGGTTTCCCAGAATTGCTTGTGCCTGCTGTTTCTGTTTGATGTTTGGTGAAAATTTGCTGCTAACAAGGTTGTGAAGAGCTAGAGTGCATGTTTGAAGTTGGGCATTTGAGTTCAGGGGTGATAAGATCAGTTTTGTGATGTGATACCTCGAAGGCTGATCACGTCAGGGTTGTGGGTGTGTGTTTCTGTGTGAATTGAATGGTTTGGGGCTTGAAATGTGCTGACCTCTTAGTGTTTAACTTGACTCGAGTCAAACGCTTTGCATGACTTCAACGCGAACGCCTCAGGAGTGTCAGACTCTGCCAATATGTGTGTGTCGCTGATAGCTGAGCTGCCGTGAGCAGCGATGAGCGGCTGAACTTTGTTTGATTTGAATAAAGCCACATATCAGCTCTGTGAGCAAAGATAACCAGCAAAGGCGATTCATGTTCTTCCCTGTGTTCGTTAGGCTCGGAGGGAGGACAGTGGTTTTACTTGTGTTACTCTGCTGCACTCAATCATTATAATGTGATGGAACAAAAGAAGGGATAATAAAACTTACAAACCACATGCAAAGATGATTTTGTCCTGGTCACTTTAACTGTGACCTGAGGAGGTTGTAGTTTGATTTTTTTTAAACTAAATATCCAAAATTCTTCCTCAAACACGGTAATTTATGTGCCAATACAACATACAATCCTAAATTGAACATATATTTATATACTAATACCTTTTTATTCCTCGAGAGTGTTTTGAATGTTTTGCTTTAATATTTGTCTTGATTGGATTTATTCTTTTTACTCTTTGATTGCTGATAATAAATGCTCCATTTCCTGTTATAAGTGTCTATTTTTGCTTGTAGAATCTAAATTATACATTTAATAAGGGCTAGTCAAGGTGCCATTGTGCTCTTATTACGAAATTAGCAACTGTCAGCTATTGGCTAAGCCCCGCCCCTTCTATAGTTACTGTTGCTATGCAGATTTACCCTTCAAATTTCCTGACAATATTTAAAACAGTCATTTGTTTTAATTTTTTTAAAGATTTGCAAAAAAAATACTGCTTCTCTTTTCTCGCTAGCTAAATGACCACTATTGTTAGCTGCTTTTATCAGCTAGCTAGCTAATGAAGGTAATGAAAAGTCTGTAAGTTGACTAATAACGTGGTCTTTGGTAGACGACTTTTTCAAACATCAGGCCTGTAAAGGTCTTAATTTTTCTCTACGTGATATCATGCTAAATTAAGCTAAAGCTACATGAGGAAGGCAAATATTCATAGCTTATTCATTTATGTTTTTTTGTAAACACTAAAAGTAGACAAACCTTGTTTATACCAAATATCTCTGGTCCTAGAGTGCCATACCTGCAACTTAAGCATGCTAACAAATCCAAAGCGTTATTTAGCCCGCTAGTTGTATCGCTAAGCTAGGATTGGAATAACTGTTTTTTGGGAGAGGGGTCAAACAACCTTTGATTGCCTGACTGTAATCTTGTGCATGTTTTTAACCAAACAAATAAAAGGTTTTGTGGTCAGATTTTAATTTGCTAAACCAGAGAATAACTTTGTATGAGTATGTTAGCATACTACATTGTAACTGTGGCAGTAATTTGAATATATTTTCATAGTTTTGTGTGAAGCGCTTTTTTTTTTTTTAAGGCCCATTTGTTCCTCCTGTCTCCTCCTCAGGGTCCAAAGAAGACAACGACGACGACCAAGAAGGAGTCAAAGGAGAAGAGGGAGATCATCGAGGAGAGCAAAGAGAACCTGAAGGCCAAGTCAGACGACTCTGGAGAGGAGAAGAACGGTGACGATGACTCCCAGAAGAACGGACCGAAGAAAAAAGGTGAATATGAAAAACGGCAGCACATCCATTACTGTTACAATCTAAACATACATTGTCAGTAGCTCAGGGTTTTTCTGGGTTGTCCCATCATGCTCAGTTTCTTGAGTCCTAACAAATATTTGTAAAACACTAAAATTGAACTAGTTTTTCAATATTCAAGACCAAAAAGTTTAATTTTAACCACAATTAATGTAAAAAATTGAATATTTTAGTTGTTTTCGTAGCCGAAATATACATTTACCATATTCTGACCCCCTTATTATTACATAACATGTAATGAAAACATAATTCTGCACCACACATATGAATTAAACTCTGATTTGACAAAATTTGTCAGTCAATATGTAATGAAATGATAGGCTAGCATCATAGACCTTGCATGTCTTTCTGACTGAACCTGTCAGTATGCTAACAGTTAGCTGTGATGCCAAAGAGAAAGTGTCTCTTTTCTTAAAAACTCACAGGAAGCTCACTCTTCCCTTTGTGAAATACCCGGCAACAACAACTTTGAGTTCACAACATTGAAAGGTGAATTTTATGATCAAACAGGCTCGTGGGTCTAATGCTAAACCCAAAGTATGTTGACTTCTATAAATAGTTTCCCGGTTAAATTTGGTCATTCTGTCTTTATTTTAGCTCTGAACCTCAGTGAACCTGAGAGAAGCCTCACTTTGAAATACTCGTAGAGGATTTTTTTTTAAGCCATGCTGCCTCAACCAGAGTATTGACTTAGGCTTGTTTGTTTTTTTTCTGAACCACATCTGTATTTGTTTATTTAGTTTTGCTTTTTGCCTCTTCAGGCACTTTATAGTTCTTGCTGAAGAAGCTGATAAAAACAGTCCAGTCAAAGACTTTCACTCTTTATGAAAGTAATCCGGGTTTGGTTTTGGGTGGTTTCCCTGGTGTTGTTTCCCTCTCAGTCTGTCAGGGTGATTTTGTCATATTCCACTTAATTGGTCACAAAAAAGTCCTGAGTTTAGTTTTTAATCATTTGACTAAGTTTAACCATCAAATCAAAACTGATGATGAATGAACATTTTTTCCTGATGTCAGTTTAGCTGGAATGAACAGCTCTTGGCACATGAAATAAAAGCATGTGACGGTCGGGACGCTTGCAAAGACACAATTATAAAAGGGCATCAAGTTCACAGTGTTATATTTACTTTACATCTAAAGTCTGTTTAGTTTGAAACTTGTTTTGTCTGGAGATTCACCAGTGAGATTTAAGCTGCAGAAGTGATGAGCTCTTCATGTCTCTTCTCTGACTAAACATCAATGAGGAGAACTTTCACAACTCTGATCTCAGCATTAAAGCCAAATAAACAAATAAAACAAACCGAGAAAAATCCCTTGCATGCTCATGTTGGATTGAGCAGATTAAGATGGATTTAAATCTCAAATTGGTCTCCAGAATTACTCTCAGAATTGAAATATTAGGCTGTCGTCTGATATTTGAAGCTGTATTAATTACACAACAATTCACAGTGCAGCTGTTGGACTGTTTGTCAGGGGGATTTTTTTTGGGAAGCTCCAAAATGTTGGGCGGCCATCTTGCTCTTGCAAAAACAGATTTTCCACATTGTTTCAGTAAAAGTATTTGTTCATGTGTAAACTGCAGTGCTCCCTGTTTTCTCTGGCTCTTGTTCTCTCACCTATTCAGCAGATAAGCTCAGAGCCACGTCATCTAAAAAAACTGTCCGTCATTTCCTCTCCCTTTGCTGCATGTGGTGTCACACACTCACCCACACATCCACACTACACCCCTACAGCCAGATGTTGTCTCAAACAAGAGATCACTGATGCACCCTGCTGGTCAGCAGAGGTACTGCAGGAGAGTCTGTGTTATTTCACCAATAAATGATTCAGCAGTAATGATGCTAAAATTTTATCCAGTGACTTGACACTGTAAAACTCAGCCAACCTCACACAATGAAAAGATGCTAAATTCCAGAAAACATCTGGCTGGTAAGCCAGTGAAAGTGAACATCTGGAAAGTTTTGTTTCTACCTGTGTCCTGAGGGAGAACAGGCTTTATTTCCTCCTTCATGAGTGGTGATCAGAAAGGTTTGACACATTTGTATTTAGTATTTGTTACTGTCCAACAGTAGGCTTCAGATTCCTATTGTGCGATTGTTCTTTTGACTGTTCAGTAAATGTTTACAGGAGGATTAGCAGCAGTGGGTCACTGGGTTAAAGTGGCTGAAACCTGGTATCCTTTACAGGCCAGATCACTTTGATATAATCCATCCCTTTTTTATATCTTAGCCATACACTTGGTGTTTGCAGGCTACTGAGAAGCTTTAGCAAGTAAAATCTTTTTTTTTTACTATTTTAGGTCTTAACAAAAATTTTTAAACTTAAATTCTTTAGGGAGAGACGAAGCTTTTGTGTCAAAAAAGGCTGCAGTACGTTTGTTTCCTCTGAGTTATTACATCTATTGTTTCCTACACTTTGCCTTTCTGAAGTCAGGAGGTGCAAGACATCTTTTCCACAGAGTTTAGGTAGTTTAAAATTCTGTGAAAAAGCTCCATAGTTGATGTTTCTCTCTGAAGTCATCATCATCATTTTATTTACTTGTAGGTTTAAAGATGTTTGTTTGGTGGCCTTTAAGTTTAAGAGCATTTTAGGCAGAAAATAAACTACTTTTTTGCTGAAGGTTCACCTTATCCAGCTTTTGTTCTTCCAGTACAGGTTTTTGGCTTTAAAGGATCAAAAAGGCAGATCATGATGAAACAAACCTAGTTCATGCAGAAATGATTAAAG
>JAQNCA010000006.1:18402834-18418642 GCA_029783725.1 Acanthurus tractus | reverse complement strand
AGCCCGTAATGCAGCTTTTTAAGGAGGATCTTCAGGCACTGAAACTAATCAATGACTGAGGTGCAGCCAGACACCCAGGTGAGTTCAGTCACACCAAAGCTTTTTCTCACAAGAGGCTGATATTTGAGACCCGTGTGATGCCAAAACTAAACACTAATTCTATATTTTTAGACTTAAAAGACTTAATTATTGAACTTTTTAGCTACAGTTTGATTAGATTTAGAGCACAAATGACATTATTGACCACTGACACCTGAGTGTAAATGTCATTTGCCTTGATATAACTTTTTAGGATTTGTTGATTCTAATAGCAACCGGTTTAATTACAGGTAAAACACACCTGAACAGTTAAAATAAACAAATTCGATGATAAAAAGGACAACAAGTCAGGACACACCAAATGCATTCTTATTCGATGAGAAACCATAAAGGATAATGGGATGGGAACAAATATTTAAGAGAGAACCAGTAATCTAAAAATACATGCACACATCCAACAACAACAAAGAAGAACAGAACACATTATATAACAGATCTTCTATAAGAGTTACACCTGTGTTGATCACCTGTGATAGCAGAGTTGCTTGTGAAGGTGTGGTGTTCTTACCTGCCTGCTGCTTGTCGTGGCAGCTCCTTGCATGCCTGGAAACACAACAACAACAACAAAAAATGAAGACAAGACGTAAAAACTGTGATTTTGTTTGACAGACGGAATGAGAACAGGTTCATTACTTGAGGCTAAATGACCACATCATCAATTATTACCGATGAAAATGGACATTGTCAGCCAAATCACATGCAAAAATCCTCTAAATTTTGGATTGCATAAATGAGATGTCTCCTGTCCAAAACAGACTGAGGGCAAACTTACAGTGTTTTTGCAAGTTCAACATTTTTTTTATGCAAAGGGAGGAACAAGCTCATAATTTCCATTAAAAACACTTTCATATGCGATACAGTTCACGAACAAAGCACCTTTGTCTCTGATTAAAGGCCTTTTAACTGCAAAAATATGCATTAATTAATCAGTCTCAACATCTCTTACTCCTTCTTATCTTCCAGTGGTACAATAATCTTTAAAGTGCTGTGAAGCCTGGTGCAAAATTTACAGCTGGAGGATTATACTGGAGTGTAAAGCCATTATAATCCACCCTTGTTACACTGAGCACTTTTTTCACTTAAATTCTTTGGGATAACAACCTGCCCTACATCCTCTCTGTCTTTCTGCTTGTGGTTCAGCATGAATTACAGAGTTTACAGAAGAGGAAAGAACTTAAAAATACTTTACAAAAGAGTCTGTCAGTGTAAAACCTTATTATTAATATTTAAGTCCTCTTGCACTTGAAATGTGTTTTGTTGTTGCTTCTTTACTTGGATGTTTGAGTTTTACTGTGCAGGAGGAGGATGATGATGTTACTGCAGAGTTTGACGCTAGAAAGCTGCTTTTCTGTGTTCGTCTTAAATCAGTGTTGAAGGTGTTTATCTGTGAGATGATCATTGAATGTTTCATGTTGATGTGATTAATGACGAGTGCGCATGCGCTGCATTTTTCCGTTCCTCCTGCTTTACATGCACATTTTACCCTCGGGGATCAAAAACTCAAAACTGTGGTAAGGTAACTTGAAACCATTTCACACACAAAACTGATTTTTCAGGAAACAAGGAAAAATTGTAAGTGTGTGTGTGAACACAGGAGTTTTAAAACCAGTTAATCAGGGTTATTTTTATTACACACGCGCGCACACACACACACCAAAAAAAAAAACAAATAAAAAATAGCAGAAACAAACAAAGATAACTCTAAAAGAATATTTTTGTCCTAAAACATGTTTGAAGGGGAGCTTTAGATTAAAAATCTTGACAGTTGCAATACTGTTAATGTAATTAAGCTATTAGCCTTAAAGTAATTAGCCTATATTTATTCTTATTAGAATTATTCTATCCAATAAACTAAACTTAAGCCTATTTTTTTCATAAAAGAGTTAAACAAACACCCTTTTTTAATATGTTCATAATTTGCTACTGAATACATTTGAGAGTTTAGGATCTGATACCTTGAAAACATACATGTTTTTTTAATGAACTTTAGCATATCGATGTTAAAATAATAGACATAGGCTGTTATTTACTATAATCCATAGTTACAATAACTATAAGAAGCCAGATGTCTGCTGCACAACTGGGAATTTTATAGAGATTGTAAACTTCATTGAAAGATAACAAAGCAGAAAGTATGCAGCCATCACATTGTGTAACTCCTCACCGAAAACATGCGCTGTATAGATTTACACTCCTTTGTTTTCGGATGTTAGCAACATTCATGCAGCTGCAGCTCTGAACACAAACCGGCTCTCTCGATTTATTGTCGGTGAAATAAATCGCTGACTTACCGCTAACGCTGGTATCAGCCGTCATTTCTCTGCACGGTTTCTCGCTTTTGTCGCTCCGGTTGACTTAAGACATGCAGCCGGACCAGTCGTGTTTATAGCAACATCTAGTGACTTCTGATTGGCCGCTCGGTGGTCAGCTGACCAGAGCTGTACCCGGAAGTCGCTTCAGCTGTCTTGTGATGAGAAGATATTTTTCCTTCCAACAGCGTGTATCCAGGTGAAGGTTGAAACTTTGTACGGAGGGGGTCGCTTATTATTCCACATGAAGCTGAGGGAGTAGAACAATGGGTAAATAAGTGAGAGTAGAAAACAGGAAAAAACATCTATTATATTTAGGGCTATTGTTATTTATTAATAGTAGAGTCTTGAGTACTTATTGTACTGTAAAGAGGTAGAAATTGCGGATGGCTGGTTATATTTTTACTTGAGTATTTCACCGTTATGTTGCTTTTTATTTTTCTTTCTTTAATTGCTGCAGTGTTTAGTTTTTTCATGCAAACGTGAAAATAATAATATTATTAGATTTTATTGGATCGTTAGATATTATGTACGAATACTAATACGAATATGCTTTAAAGAAGATCTGAGACTTTTGCACATTTCTAATTTCCTTGCAGTTGGTCAGGAAACATCTCCACCAGTGTTTTAAATGACAACTTTCTTATCATATATTTATTTGTCTCTTAAAGAAAATATTTTTTTTGTTTAATCTCATTTGCAAATGTTTTTATTCGTGGTTTGTTCAAGCTGTCAGTTATTTTTATTTTATGGTTTATGGTGTTTGTTTTATGTACTTATTCGTCACAAAAAATGTAAAAAAAACCCAAATCAAAACACAACAAAACTGTGCACTATATGTCTACCAGTGTTTGTTAAGGACTATTTTAAGTCCCATTTGTCTGGCGTTCACGTGAGTATTTACATAAACTGAATCGATAGACTGACTCAGAATTACTGCAAACCACTGCATGGTGCCCATGCTCATGGTAATAAGGGCTCATGCCACCTTGTGTAAAATTTTAAGTCATACATGTGTTTTTAATAGGATGTGGACAACAGTGGAGCTCCTTGGTTTTGGTCTTTTCGTGGGAATTGTTGACAAGGAGAGGAATATTCCCAGACTTATCATAAAAAGCCACTTATGAAAAAATGTGTCTTACACCACCAACAACATACTTTTTCAAAAAAAACCCCCAAACATTGTTTATTTTTTGTATATTTAGCTTTTTTCCCCTCTCTATATTTCTTTAGTTGGTCCACTGAGGTTTATCTCCACCAGTGGAGTATTTTCTTGTTCCAGAGCAGCTCTGTATTCAACACATCTCCCATGTGTTGTTTGCTATTTACCATGTGCTGTGCTGCAGTTATGTACGATGAGAATATTGATGACTACAGAGTTCAAACACACACACTCTCACACACTCACACACACTGTCCTCTGCCTTGTTTTCATCTTCTCCCTTAGCTATCACTTAACACTCCCTGACCCAGATAACCTCCTGGCATGTTTGCAGCAGCAACATGTGGCTCCAGTATCACTTGTTACTATCAGGGGGGTCAACCCACCCACCCTAATCATTATGTAAAATTAGTGTGACTTGTGAAACGGACCCTGACACCCTGTTCAATTAATGTAGAGTGAGAATTGAAGGATATGTTACTTTATTTAGGACCTTTTCTTATCCACACTTTATTGTCTGACACTCTTAATCACTGCAATAATTTTAGATATGGCACACTTTATGACACATGCAGTACAAATAAAAAGGAATCTGCTTGATCAGCTTTGATCAAAGTGCCTGTGGATGTTATGTCATACCAGGTAACTATTACATTAATGTCTCTCCTCTTGACAGAGCTTAACCCTATACTAATCAGGTATTTCTCTTTATGTCATTAGGGTCCTGACTAAAATCAGTCAGGAGGGGGCGCCAAATTAATATGAACAAAATTTTGTAATTTATTGCACAGCTGTATTTGTATAACTCTGTGACTTGTGTCACTTTAAATGCTTTTACATCCCAACAAAGCTGATGAACTTGCAGATCTAGGCTATAAATACTTAAATATTATCCGCAAATTCGACTTAAAAAATGTCTGGCAAACTTAACATTATTTGTTTACATTTTTTCATTATTTGTACTTCAAATATAAGTCTCTTTTCTATGTAAACTCCTTCAGAATAAAAGAGTTTGCTCACTTTCACTATGAATCAGCAGGAAGGTTTGACCTCCTCTATAAAGTGGTGTTTTGATGCTTAGCTCAGGTCTGACCTCTAGTGTCAATCTGCTGCAACTACATCAGTTTGCTTAAGGGGGTTGACATACATCTGTCACATGCAGTCACCTTCAAAGACACACTGAGGGGTAGGAAAAACCTGGACTGCATTTGGATTCCGATGTGTCCTGACACATTTTGTAATCTGGATGCTTATGTGTGGAGTTTCAGGATCCAAATTTAATAAAAGGGATGTGCTTTACCCTTATTTGTGATCCTTATTTTTAAGTTTAATTTAAAAAGGGTTATAATTTAAAGTGATATTTGGCGGTCATTAAAGGGAAAATTTGCTATTGTTTTTTTTATTTTAATAGTTATCAACACATTATATTTTAAAATATGCAACAATATGGCTTCTCCATGCTTTAAGTAGAACTCCATGGTACCATTTAATGCAGACAATAGTAACTTGCAGCACAGTTTCCTCCTACAATTTGGTCTTTTTTGGACAATAGATAGATATTTCTCTCTGATGTTAAATGACACAATACAGCGACAAAAAAAAGTGTAAAAAACAGAATAATGGTGACTGAATACCATTAAAGTGCTTCAATCTCAGGATCCTAGTGGACTTTGTTAAATATATTGGTGGCACCTGAGCTTTGCTCGAAGCATTTATCTTGTGAGACCTGAGGAACAGAGGAGTCAGCTGGACACTTAATACGTCAGTACCAAAAATATTCTGCATAAAAAGACGTAAGAAATGAGTTTGAGACTATTAATCATAGCTCACAGAGTTAATTTATTTAAAGACTTAATAAATTTTTTTTGGTGGATATAAATAATCTTTTTGTGTTATTTAATTTATTTTGATTAAGAGCTAACCAACACTCCAGCACAGAAGGTGGCGGTAATATGTTTAAAAATCGTTTTCCCCATGGCACAAAATAAAAAAAAGTAGAGCAAGACCTTGCAGATGCCATCACCCTGTTAAAGAAAGCTTGTCGTTTAAATAAATGAACTGAAATTAATTTAAAGGAGCTACAGAGGGTGGATCTATATTCCTCTCTTTCTTTGTATTGGAGAGAAACCAAAGCCTGCCAAGTGGAAACAGCAGTGTGAGGTACAGGTCTGACAGGTTAATTTGAACATGTTTACCCAGGTGAGATACAATTCAATCACAGCCACTATAATCAAATTAAATCCCACTCCTACCACTGGATCTGGGAACTGAGCTGCTGCAGCTATTGACTACACTTCTGGAGCAAAGTGGACCAATGACTGCCTCAATCTTTGCTCTTTGTTTAATGATTAAATCAAACACAGATAGAAACTCAGACTCCCAATCTCCCCAGTGACCAAACTATCCTGCAAAAATGTGCTGAACTCATAAACTTAGCAGCCAAGATCCTTTACAGTAAATACATTATATAGCACAGACCATTTTAAGCAAATGCATGTCAGCAAGTTTAGCCTCTTAACGCAATTCAGACTCGATTTGGCTTCTTTTAAATTTACAATTCAAAAGTAATAAGAGCTGCACAAATTTAGCCTGAACTGTATTATGTTTCTGATGGTTTTACTTGGCCGCAGCAGGTTTTCCTTCCCATGTAAAACATAGTTTTTATTATGGGGTAAAGCTTTGTTCCAACAGGCTAACTGTTGCAGGTATCAAAGGAAGGTTTATCTACCACTTAAATCTCTGCTGCACATTCACTGTAACTGCCTTTGTTTATGTCACATCATATATCAGCATAATAACTGTGCAGCTGAGATGGTGATGGAGCAAAATCATGGACTTCAGCCAATCCACAGAGGTGATCAAGACTGACATATTTTATAATGTTTTCTAATCATTTCATTAGAGTTTATACACATATCCATAGAGCGCGGAGGAGAGATATGAATGACTTCCTATGATCTGCAAGGTTTTCTTTTGGTGCCCCCCTCGTGAAAATTTAAAGTCATCCAGTAATCAACTGAAATATATTAACGTTCTAGGTTAAGCAATATGGTGTGTAGAGAATGTGTGACAAACAAAAAAAGCTGTCATAAGCCAGCCAAACCAACAGGTAGCGATATCACCCTAATCCTAAAGCAATATTAGTCAATCAGAAGCCTGAAGAAAAAGCTATTGCTGATGTGCTGATTAAAGAAGATGCCCATAAAGGCATTATTAGAACTAGTCTGTTAAAATTAAAATACAGAAAGGTTAAAACAAAGAAGCAAACAAAAAAAAGCTGTCAGAAGTTTGCCAAACCAACAACCCTAACCTTATACTGGTCAATCAGAGGATTAAAGAAAAACATATTATCGCTAAGCTAACTCAAACTAGAAGTCTCACCGGTTTTCAATCAGAAAAATAGCAAAGTTTAAAGTGGGGACTGTCTTGTGGGAATGTTTGATTACATAGCAACCTGCAAAAAGGAGAAAATGTTGCACACTCTTATATCAAACAAGCCAGAAACAACATTTTTTCTCTCTATGTAACACTTTAAACCGAGTTTCTGAACATCTTCACCTTGATTGGAGTTTTCAAGAGACACATTTTTGAGGACCTGGCCTAAAACTGTGTATGAATATATGAATAAAAAGCTAAAACACATAGAAAATGCTATATTTTGATAAATGACTTTATATTTATAAAGGGTTTTAGAACATGCAATTGCCATGATAATGAATGATTTCCAGTTTTTTTTTATATACAAAACAATCCAATCTTTTTGAAATGTTGATGATGGCTAATTAAAATGGGAATTTGTTTAATTTAATTTGTTTGGGTGGGGTGGGGTGGGGGGGCTTAGGGGACTATTTTCACAATGTGCCCATAATCAGTGACACCCCTGGAAAAAAGAGTTTGATGTAGCCAACAGTACGGGCCTAAATAAGCTATTTGTAATAAGACCTCAGGAATGCTTAAATGTGGGAGTTAGCATCGATCTGGTCGGGAAAACGTCAGCGTTCCAGCCCAAAAACCACGTGTTTTCTTGGACAAAGTAAAGGTGTAAAGGGTTAAAGATCATCTCGGGCAGATTCAGATTCAGCAGGTTTGCTCTCTGCTCTCCAGTTGCATCGCTCCGCGAGGCAGCGCTGCCTGGCTCGCTCCGATATTTCAGCTCGCTGTGGATTGTGGGAGTAGAGGACTCTGCCCAGGCTTGTCACCGGAGAACCGGAGACATTTTCACGGCGTCCTGTTGTGTAAGTAACCCCCCCCCCCCACACACACACCGGGCTTGCACGCCGTCGCTTCGGGTCGAGTGCGGTAGCCTCTCGTACCGGTACCCGCTCGCCGAACCGAGCCGTTAGCGTTGCCATTTCGTGCCTTTCCGCCATGGAGGCCGAGAGCGGAGACCGTGGTGCTGCTGGAGCTGACAGGCAGGGAGGGGAGGGAAGGGAAGGGAAGGGAAAGGAGGAGCGGGCAGCTGCCGCCGCTCCGCCGGGGTTATTTCCAACCGAAAAGCTCGGCGACCTGAACGGGGAAACTTTCGCCGTGTCGTCTGACAGCTCGGTTCTAGCCGTCGGTCCGGTCGTTCGGTTTGTAAATAAAACAAATTAGCCGGCGCGAGACATCCGACGGGCTGTTGGCATGCGGAAATGGTTGTCATGTCGGTGACCAGCAGGGAGAAATGCCCAGTGTGGCGGTTAAACCCACCTACCCACACCTGACCGGAGCGCAGAAATTGCCGCAGATGTGTTGTGTTAGCTCCTATTTTTTAAATTAAAAAAAAAAAAAAACCGTTATAATTTCAGCGTTGTTGTTTTGTTTTTTTGTTTTTTTTTTGAGGATAAATTTGAAAATGATAATGATGTGTCGTGTGTGAAATCCTTGCGTTACAGCAGATATGGAGAAACAGTCTGGCCTTTGGCGGGGCTAATTGATTCAATAACAGACAGCTAATTGATGTCTGCATCTGGTAGAATAAAACAAGACATCAGTCATGAATTTTTTACGTTACATGTCATTAAATTACCTATGGGATTGGAACATAGATGTTTTTTGCATAGCTATATTTATATTTACATCCAATAAGTGACCATTCCCAGTATGCTAATATGTGTTATCAATAAAATATGCGTTTACGGCAGTGATAGGCAGCAGCATCGCTCTTAGGATAGTAGTCCATGATTTCCTGTAACCAATGTGACATTTAGGTTGCATTTTGGCCTGAGGGTGATTATAACAAAACAAACAAAAAGCGCAGAGGGCATCATGGGTAATTGATATAAACGTAGCTTACTGAAGTCTAAACTTTGAAGCACAGATGTTTACAGATGCATCCTGAGGTTTTGTCGTCAATAAGAAATTTAAAGGAGACTGGTGAATTACATCAATTAAGGTGATTAATAGCCTTAAGTTGAAGGGCTCGACCATACATCGTAATTCTAATAATGTTTAATATGTGCCATATAGTCAGGATTTAGAGGTATTGTTTTATCAGTTTATGGGGTTAAAGAGCATCAAACCTGTAATAACTAAGTTTTTTTTAAATTATTTTTGAGAAAAACATATTCCACTACTCAAAAAACAATGTGATAAGAGTATATCCTGTCATAAAAGTACAACTTGAGGTTTTCATTCAGCGACAGAACTATGCTGGGAGCTGTGAAGGGGTTTCTTTTTACTCAGATAGTGTGCGTTGTTTGCAGCAAACTGTTTATTTATCTTCCTGTTTGAGAAGTTTTTTGACTTTGTATGGATAATTTGGACTAGTCTACAGCCTAAGTTTTTAATTTTAACCAGTAGGAAGAGTATATGCCTTAACACTAGCTGTACTTAGTGCTGTATTGTTGCTCATTTAGTATTTAACTCCCAGCAAAGAAAATCAATCAAGAAACAGATTTGTAAATGGATCCCTGTGGTGTGTCCTTGCAGAGCCTGACACTGGTAGCGGTCACAGCATCATGTCCAGCCGAGGAGGAAAGAAGAAGTCGACCAAGACGTCCCGGTCCACCAAGGCCGGGGTCATCTTCCCCGTGGGACGCATGCTGCGATACATCAAGAGGGGCCTGCCGAAATATCGCATCGGGGTGGGGGCACCCGTCTACCTGGCTGCTGTCCTTGAATATCTAACTGGTGAGATTGTTTTTTTTGAGAGGAGAGGATACATATTCACACACAGAGCCCAACTATTTGCTCGGTACTTATGCTTTACTGTTGACTTTATATTTACAAAATCTTTGTAGTCAGTGATATTTAGTCAAGACTTGGGCAGAAAGCAATGCAAATAAAAAAAAGTAGCTGTTTAACAATAAAAAACTTGCCAAAGTCTTTTAATGTCAAGTCCAAAGTAAACATCAGTTTCAAATTAGAGATGTTTTGTTTTGTTTTGTTTTTTAACTCATCTAGCGGAGATCTTGGAGTTGGCAGGTAATGCAGCCAGAGACAACAAGAAGGGTCGCGTCACACCGCGACACATCCTGCTGGCCATCGCCAACGATGAGGAGTTAAACCAGGTCAGATGCTCATGCTCAAATCATTTGAATTTATGTACATTTAATATTGATTTCACTTTTTAAAGTCAGCTAATGTGCTACTTGAAGGATATAACTGGTGTTTTCTGCATTCTATACCTTGTTTACAGAAACAAACATTATTTTATGTTATTTAGTTAAGGTTTTTGGATTGGTTTCTTACCCCCCAGGTGATGTAGGACCACATGACCTCCAGTTTTTAACTTTGTCTTCCTGTCTCAGTTGCTCAAAGGTGTGACTATCGCAGCAGGTGGAGTCCTGCCCAACATCCATCCAGAGCTGCTGGCTAAGAAGAGAGGAGCGAAGGGAAAACTGGAGACCCCCGTCTCACCGGCCCCCGAGAAGAAACCGAAGCCGGTCAAGAAACAAGCTGCCAAGAAACTGAGTGGGAAAAAGGCCGGAGGGAAGGCTAAGGTACCGCTTGATGTGAACACAAGTCTGGTGATTGTAATTAACTTTGAATGTGTTTGTGTTTGAATGTGGGGAAGTTGAAAGTGGAGAAAAGTTTCATTGTGGACAGCTGCGATTAAATTTGGCTGCTTAAAGGCACCAAAAATATTTAACTGTATCTCTTTAACCACTTTGCATTGCTGCTTTGGTATGTGCATCAATTTATAAAGTGAAGTTCAAATTGAAAAACTTAACAAATCTTGTAAAACAAACATTTGTTTACTATTGAAAATATACAAACAAAACATTACCCATTATGTCTGGCACTTTTCATTTATTTTTTAAGAAACTCAGCATCTTAAGTTTGAGTTAAAGAGAAAAGTGTCATTCAAACTGAAGCAGCAACAGCAAATAACTTGACTGAATTGATTTAAAATGCAAACTGTGTCCTTTTACAAGCAAACTGTATTGTGATTGGATGAGAAAAAGAGACACACAAGATAAATAAGAAATTAAAAGATACGATAGGAAGTATTGTAGGGAACTTAAATCAAACTTTCAAAATTTTTCCGTCCGTGTATGTATGTTCACAATAAGCTGTACATAAACAGGATGTTGCTGGTTAAATGGTTTACTGTGTAGAACTGGGGAGAAACCAAACATGAAATAATAGTTCTGACATGTTCGATAAGCAGGAAGAAGTTGACAACATCCAGAACTGAGAACACTGAACCAACAGCACAACACTGAGACAAGATGTTATTAAAGTAGAACATCTCCAGCACTGATACTGTCGTTAAACAGAAAATAACATCCCTGTAAAAAAAATAAAGTGACTCATAGTTTTAAATGTGTGTTCCTGGTCCTCAACAGAAGCAGGGCGAGGTGAGCAAGGCGGCGTCGGCAGACAGCACCACAGAGGGATCTCCAGTCGACAGCTTCACCGTGCTCTCCACCAAGAGCCTCTTCCTGGGTCAAAAGGTCAGTTTTCTGTCCAAATAAATATACAAACCTCAGACATATTAAGGTAAATATATAATCAGTACAGTTAGATGATTGAAGTTTGGATGAACAGATATCAAACTCATGCCTGGCAAAAATGAGGCTAAGAAAATATTAAGGAATTTGTTGAAAATGTCAGAGGAAGTAGAAAATCCTGTATTTTTTTCAGTCATGGAAGATGCATAAACTTCATATTCAATTCCTGACAAGTGACTAAAATAACAAGATCAATGCTTAAGAGCACCATAAAAACTAAAATATGCTTTTTATTCTGCTCTGTTTTTATAGTACTTGCACACTTCAGAGTGCAAACTTGTAGATCCGCCTCCTTAAAATATTAATCTGTTTTAACAAAGTCTTTTATCTCGACTTCAATCAAAGATGATGTGATAGTATTTTCTTAATTAGTCATGTGGTCTGTCTCATAGAAAGAAAGCTGTTTGTGATATTTTGTTCTATAAATATAAGTTTCCATCGAGCTGTTCTTCCTAACAGGTCTGCTACAGTTCACATGTTTTCATATACAGGCTTATACTTGCTACATAACAGAGCAGCGCACTAAGCTTGAAGTGTTACAGTAGCAACAATGAATGCTGTGTTAGCTGCTTGTCTGCTGTATCTCAGATCTGTCAGCTCCCCTTGCTTCGGTCCTGCTGAGCACAAAAAACATATTCTTTTTGACCTCTTTTTATTAAACTGAAACATGGAAGTAAATTTGCATGAAGTCTCATTTGAGCCCTGTCGAAGTATTTTTTTTTTCAAATGATCAAGTTTCAAGATCACAAGATCATAAAGATCAGAAGAAGAAAACAGAGGCGAGTTTGAAAAACATGAAAGGCAGCGGAACAAGATCGTAAAAAAAAAAATGAATGACTCAAGAATGATGCAAGAAGTGACACTGACTCCTTGTCTCCTACTTTTTTAAACTGTGATATTAACTGATGCTAGTTGCTAATTGGTGCTAATAAAACTGTTTGGTTCCCAATCAGCAGTTTTGAGCTTTACCGTTTCAACAGAGTAATCTGAGCTTTTTTAATCTCTCAGCTAAGTCTCTGTGGCGTGTGTTTTGCAACACAGAACATATAGGACAGGATTGACTAATGGCCTCTGCAAGAATGTTATTTTTACAGTCTGCTAAGTAATTAAACGGTAATGCCTTGTTTAAATCATTGACAGAAAATAAGGTGGACAACATTTCTCTAATTCTTGCTGCTGTACAAAATGAAGCCAAAATGTGTCTGATACAAAGGCGAGTGACATAATTTCATCTATCATTGTCAATTTTCTCAGTCACAGTGTTACGCCACAGATTTTTTTTTAGCATCAAATCAATTTAAACCAAACTTGTCTGAAAAATGAGTACTAAATATTGAAAATACAACATATGTACTTATTTTTTTGAGGTTGACCCATGTCTTATTTGCTAACCTAGAGGTGTGTGATTTATGGCCTATGCTGTAGCCTGCCTGCAGGGGGCGATCATTATGTTTTGGCTTCACCTTTGATTAATTGTTTGGTTGTCCCTCTCTAAACAGTCAATGGTTTAACCTAATGCATAAATGAAAATATATAAGTAGCTTTCATAGAGGAACAAACATGTAAAATTTACTTCCAGATCTTCATGTTTCAGCAAAGTTGTGACTCAGTCTGCTGCTAATTGCGCTGCATGCTTTGGTCTATCGTGCATATGCTAATAATTTTCAATACAGACAAATTTACCTGATCTAATGTAGGACACATATAGTGTTTCTGGTTATATCAATGTGCTAAAGATTCCCTTTGTGTTTTTTCTTAAGCAATTAACAGATTTCTTTCTTTTTGTAAAACTAGCTTAATTACTTCTTTTCTAAAGGCTGAAGTATAAGATTTTAAGGCATGCTGTATTGGCTCATGGTTATGTTTATACACATTCCTAGATGTACTGCTTATGTAAAATTCAGTTTAAACACTTAGAAACAGCTGTATTAGTCTGCCATTGTCACGCTCAGTGCTCAGTGTTTGATTGTGTAGTTGACCACAGATTACAGCAGCTGTTGAAATCAGTAGAAGATAATTAATCAAGTAACACAGTTAACCTCCTGCTGTTTAACATAATGAACTCATGAATAGAAAATCTAGTCTGTTTCTTCTTTATAGACCTCATTATCAAAACGGCTCTTTTTGCCCATGTGTTCAGCTGAAGTCACACACTCTAAATTCGCTGCTCTGTTGCCACTGCTTTCACTCGCGCTGCTTTATTTTGGGGCAGTCTGAGCATTTTATTGTTGATTTTAATCCCTTGAAGGTGAAATGTGTTTGTAAAACATATAAAAAAAAACATCCTGGACTCCGAGATACTAACAGGATTTGGCCTATGCATTGAAATATTTCGAAGGATGCCTTGACATTTTGATTTTTTTGTTTTAGAATATACCTTTATTATTGGTAAAACAGACTGAAGGGTTATTTAGAAACAAACAGAACATGACAAAAAATAAAAATACTGGAGTTATTCTTGGATGTGCCTCCTTGCAAACTTGTCTACCTTGACTGATAATCTACTGTATAAATAATAACAAACTTTACTGAGCGGTTTATTGTTACTAAATGCTTTACACAACTGCAACAAGATTAAAACATAACAGAACAGAGGCATAGAAACAACAATACAACACTGATAATAAAACATTTATTGGAATAACATGCAAATACATTACAGTTCAAAAATTTGAAATCCACAGTTAATTTAATATTTTTTTCTTCCTTCTTTCAGTAAAAACATAGATAAAAACAGTACGATTGGGTCCCCAAACATAAGAATTAAATGATTAAACTTACAACTCGTAGATGCTCCCACCACTTTGCATGACAGAGGTTACAGAAGTGACAGAAGTCTGATATATTGAAACCTGCTGACATTTGGCTTTTAACCTGATAAAGCAGTGAGCTGTGGAACCTTTTGGTAGCAGTGTTATTGTCCAGGAAATGAACACATTTTACTCTCACATTACTTTGCACACAGAGTGTAGCCTGTCAGTCCGCATTAAAATATTAAAATGTGCATTTCACTGCTCACGCGTAAATGTAAAATTCATTCATAGTTCCAGAAATGATCAAAAAGTCGAGGTATTCCTTCAGGGAGTGGTGTGAATCTGGTTTTAATTAATGGCTTTGCTTCCTCCCCTCTTCCTTCTTGCTCTCCCCCCTCCTCCTCCTCCTCGGCATGCCTCCCCCTCGCTCCTCCCTCCGCCTCCCCCCTCGGCAGCTCAATCTTATCCACAGCGAGGTCAGTAACTTGGCTGGCTTTGACGTGGAGGGGGTCATCAACCCCACCAATGCTGAACTTGAACTTAAAGATGATCTAGGTGAGCCCCCCCACCCCCACCCCCACCCGTCCATCCATCCAGTCGTTTATCCTCTCTGGTCTGAGTGAGCTTTGATATTTAAAATCCTTCAACGTTCAGCAGCTTCACATTTTCTCTTAAACTGTCAGATAATTATAAATTTAAGCAGAAGGTTTCTAACTGCAGTGTCCTTCTGCACATCTGTTCATTATAACGGTGAGCAGCTTGATGATATAATGATCATTTAGCACAGATGTTGGACAGTAAAAGAGATATTAATAAAACGTAAACTGTTTATGTGTCAAATACATGTCACCGTCTATAGCCAAGCTTACAAAAATTCTAAATTTATCACTATTTTTATTGTTTATTGAGAAATGAAAGATCCGGATAGAAAAAATTCAGTATCTAGGTGAAAATCAGATTTTTGTTATTAAAAAACAGCCTCTTTGTTTCCTATTAGCATACATTTTCTGACAGGCTCATTGCAAGCTCAGAAAAAAGTTTGCAATAACCTCATTAATTTAATGAGATGAGATCAACATCCTCTTCTAGCAGAAATGACATTTTCTGCTCAAAAAATAATTTTAGTGGGAAATTAGCTTCTAGGTTTAATGTTGCGACACTGCCTTTATTTGGCAATTAATATAAATCTCCTATAAATCTCAGTTAGACATATTTACTGTAATAAAAGCTCAGTCAAATTATTAGACAATTGCGGTAAAACCTTGTAAAATATGAAGCAATTCTCAAGGTATTGCTGTTGACTCATTGTGCATGTGCTCAGTGAAATTATATGTAATGAAATTAAATAAAGCTGGCTAGAAAAGAGGAAATGAGCTATATGATTTGCCTTTGGCGTCTCCTGACTGGAAAATGTTTTTTGTAGCCAGCTCTCCTCGGTTTAAGAGCTTGTTGATGACTCCTTGTTGTTCAACCCTCAGCAAATAAATGGATGTGTTGATGGTGTCGTCTGCAGTGTAAAAAAACCTGGAGGAAATTTGAACTTTGATC
>JAQNCA010000006.1:18345754-18356287 GCA_029783725.1 Acanthurus tractus | reverse complement strand
CTCTGTCTCTTCTGCAGGAGATACGAATCCCTGTTCAAACAGCAGCAGATGACCGTTTCCTCATAGTTTGCCAGCAGTGATGTGGTTTTAGGAAGTTGGTTGATTAGTGCTTTGAAATTTATGACAGCGAGGAATTTAAGGGGATTATGGCTGATTAGAAATGAGCAGAAGCTGTCTTGTTAATTATTTTAAATGCAGCCACGGACTGAATAAAGCCCTGAATCAAATAATTACTGGAGTTTAATTGAACCCAGTGGCATTAGCAGACTCGTTGGCAGCCAATCGCCAACTTCTGATGCCAATTTCCATTTTTAACCACCTTCACCACTTAGCCGGCAGAGTACACAAACGCTGACCGAGCCGCTAAACACCAGGAGCCAGACCAGCCGAGTATCTAACCTAAGTACCTAAAGCTCAAGTGGTGATCTTTAAATTTTGTTGCAGTGTGCAGGTCTCTCCACCTCGGACTCCATTAGAGGACTTTGTGTTAATCCTGCAGGGATTCTGCCGCCACCCCCCCCACAACCTCGCCGCCCCGGGCCTCTGTGTGGGAGATGGGATGGCCCAGGGATGGTATGAAGGCTTGGAGGGAAGCCCAAACACTGCTAAAATAACTCACCGGCCTCTTTTTCTCTGCATCCCCTCCTGTGAGCAAAGACAACACACACACACACACACTCACACACATACCTGTTTGATGAATGGGAGTTTTTCTGGCCGGTTTACTTTGCAGTGAAAACGCCTCGATCTGACTCATTCTGCATACAAAAAAAAAAAAAAAGAGGAACAAGAAATGGCAAATGTGCAAATGTAGAAATGGGAAAGTTTGTGTTTCCTGCCAGAAATGCTAAAATGTTCAACGCACGCAGCTTTTTAAAGGCCGAGCATCATTTTAGAATTAAATTTAATCTGTAAAAACATCTCTGTGGGTCTATTTTTTTTGCACACTCCAGCTTTGTTAGCAGAGAAGAGGCTTTGTTTTGTATTACTTCACTTTGGTCGATGTGTTTTTGGCCTGAAGGACAGCAGAGATGTGTTGTTTTGTAGTCTGTGCTCCTCCTCGGCCATAACTTTGACAATCAACAGCACACCTCCGGATAAGTGCTGTTTGTTTAATTGAGCCCTGCAGTAACAATATAGTTTGGGCCCAAATTGAGAGCTATAAACTTCTAATTAATTCAACACATTGTGCTAAACCAAACCAAATCACCAAAGACCAATTCTTTGCCGCTAAAGCCTACAGGATTTTTTACAAGTTTATTTTTGACCAACAGATCATTTAGGGGCGTTGCTGAAATTCTCTTGCAACTACAACGATATGTTAAAAAAAAATGCCCAAAAATTATGTAAAATATTCTGATAAATGAGATGTTCTCTTTTTTAAACACTGAAGAGTCACAAAATCTCAGAAAAAAGGTAGTTTTCCTTCAATAATAAGAGGTACTCACAAGTTTTACCTAAATAAATTACTATGTGGCTACATGTTAAAGGCATACATTAAAGATTTTATTTTGGTAGAGGTACAAAATTATTTGAAAAATATTGTTTTTCAAAGTACGAGAATGCACTTTTTTTAGTGTTTTGTAATTATATATAGCTTAGCCTACTATATTTAGTGATGCATTAACATATAAGCAGCATTGTAATCTTATAGCTCATTACTGTATAGCGTATTTTAACAACTGGTACTTTCTAAACTAATGGATAATTCAAACCAGGGGATCAAAACAAGCATCCCAGATAACATTAGCTTAACGCTTGGTCTCCAATTTATGCAAAATGCTTTTAAAAACCCACTGATGACGCTGCACCGACTATGAAAAAAAAACAATCCTTTATTTGTGATTCGTAGGTTTGTTTGGTTTTAAAATTTTAAAAATCACTTTGGTTTATCGCATCTTTGATCTCGGGCTGCATTGAGCAACGATGTTAGCATGGTTGTGTGAGAACATGTTCCGCATTTTGAAAAAAGTCAGTTCACGGCGTCTGCAGAGGAAACATTTCGGATTCAACTTCGTTAGTCGAGGGAGAAACTACACGAGAAAAAACCCGTCGGATGACAGCAACCCCGTGACGGAAGGGAACTGATGAAATATGGAGATTTTTTGCACGGAGGCGGGTGTCACGGTTACACAAAGTCAACTTCCTAGTAGGGAGTTTCCGTTTAAAATGCAGCTCGTTGGAAAAACAAGCCGGGTCTAAAACAAAGAGTCAACAAATGCAGATGAATAGGTGGCCTACATGTCTGTTTGGCAGGACGAGGAGTGGCGAGTGAAACGCACCAGAAAAATGTTGTCTGACATTTACTACTGAGGACAAAGTTTACTGTCATTTCATGCCAAGTGCAATGACGGCGTAAAACGAATGGTGTCACTGCTTTCTCAGATTGATCCGGTGTGTGGCGAGCACGCTGATGACTGAAGTCATCCATTTTCAAACACAAAGAGCTTGCAGAGAAAATGTGGCAACAAAAGGTTAAGTGGTAAAAAATACTCGGACTTTTGGAAGCTTCAAAGGTAGAATTTGAGAAAATTTAAGAAAACTCCCAGTTTGCTCCGAAACTGACGCATCCTCTCCAGTCTTGGATGCTACAAGCTTTTCCATTGTGAAGACGGCTGTCTGGTCTCTGGGTCGTAGCTGTGAACACAAATTTTATCATGTTTGATGATCCTAAATATTGAGTTTTTAGGCCAATGGATGAAGATCTTTGCAGAACCCGACGCCATGTTGCTTCTGCTAAGGAGTCAGAAAACTGCTGTTGCTTGTAACTCAGGTGCTGACGATGTTCAAGCACTGAAACTTGAAATACTCATTAGAATTATAGATGCATTTACTAATTTAACATGTGCAGAGCTTCATCTGTGCACAACAGAACCTGTACAGGATTTCTTTGGATTGCACCTGGTACACATGAGTCAGGTGAGCTGACGAACAAGCAGAAGACTGTTTTTACTTCCTGACAAGAGACAAATCTGGATATTTTAAGCCCAAATATGAACTTTTTCTAACCATGACTAAGTGTTTTTTGTGCCTCAACTAAACCAGATCTTAACTCTAGCGTTATCAAAGCAGTGAAATGTAAAGACAAATAAAGTTTCACCATATAAAGAGGTTTACAGACACAAATAAAGTCTCCTTTTATGAAAAATTCTGCTCTATTGCATGATCACAGAACTGCTCTGCATGTAAAGTTTATTTTGTCTTGCAGCTTCAGATTTTGGAGGAAATGCAGCGACATAAAACATAATCAACTGGAGCACAGTGGCCTTTCCTTTCAGCCATTTACAACACTTAAAGTCATGATCAACTTTCTTGTGTACACCCTCCTGAAAGGGCACTAATGCCATGAAGGGGAAAAATGGTTTTCAAACAAAGGCTCCAGTCTCTGTGAGCAGCCGTGGGTGCTGCTCTGTTTATCGAAGGCCTCGGCTGATGTCAAAAAGACAGATAGTCACTCTTTGTCAACATGATTCTGCGTAATTACTCTCATATTTTATTTGGTTGCTGCCATGACTACAGTCTGAGAGGATTTTGATGGATGGGGTTTCTCAACGCTCCGACTACGCCATTCTCTGCAAATGACACTTGCAGTGTTTTCACCAGGACTCGGCGCAGCATGGGAATCCAGGCTGAAACGCACTGAGGCAACCGTGGCTAAGCAGGGATCTGCACGGCGCTTTGAAGTGCTTTTCATCAGGAGATTATCGACAGGAGGAGGAGGGGGGAAAAAAAGAACGCCTTGAAATTCACCTTACTGTTTTGAAACCCCCTGTGTAAACAGAGAAAATAGCTCCTGTAACACAGAAAAATGAAATTAACGAGAAGACAAAGAGTTACTGTTTTAAGGTTTAGCAGGAGTTTAAAAAACTCACCTGAGCTTTTACACAGACTGATCAACAACACGTGAGTTTACATAAGACTGAGATCAGGTTGAATTTACAAGCTTAGGATGGTTTATTTATCATTAATGCTTAAAATATGACATCTAACTTTGATTCTTTCTGATCTTAAAATCAGAAAATCATGACAGATTCAGGTTTGTTGAGCTTCAAATTACATCAAAGCAAAGACTGAAATCATCAAACTGCTGCAGAGAAACAATCGAACACAGTTTCTTCGTCACACTGAAGAAAACACAACAGATCAACTCGCTTAAATTCCCCGAATCTCTGACATCACATGCGGTCGGTAATAAAGAGGTCAAAGGTCAGAGCCTCAGTGCCCTGGTCTGAGTCCGTGTTGTATTGTGTCTGTGCAGGTTTTCTGGTGTCGGGTCGGACGTGACGCGCCGTGCCGCGGTGCTTCATCAAGACGCTGCGAGGCAGAGATGTACGTTTGACCAGAAAACTCTGGTCTGAAGCGCAGAGTGCGCTTTGATGTGAGCCTAATATGGCTTGTAAAAAGGGGGATCCTGCACTTTGAAGTGTTGCCTGACAGTGTCCAGACACAAGTGTGTGTGTCTGTGTGTGCGTGAGTGTGTGTGCGCGTGTGTGTGTGCATTGCTCTGGCTGTAGTAAGTCTGTGTCTGTCATCCCAGAGTTATAAAAAGTGATGTAAACATTGAGAGAGGCCTGGAGAGGGAGAGAGAGAGGTCTGGCAGGAGAATATGTGGCCGTCACAGAGCAGGACATTATTTGGGTTGAGTGCTTCTCATTTTTTTGTTTTTGATTTGTTTTAGCTCGTTTACTTTGTTATATATTCTGATTATATTTATGATAATGTAATTTTTCCCCTCTTTTTGTAATCTATTTTTAGGTTTTCACTCAAATTTAGCAAAAAAATGTACAGAATTTTGTGAAAAAGGGGAAAAGAAAATGAATGCATGTTTACATCCTCTGTGGTTATGTGAATATCAGAATATAAAGGCATTACAGTAATAAACCAGGTGCTTTTAAGTCACCAAAGAACAAAGTTGGTATCACCAGATGACTTATTTAAAAGAAAGCATCAAGAAATCCAAAAACATGATGGAAAAGTGGCATTTCTGTTCGTTTCATGTGTTAATTTGAGGAGCGTTTCAGTCGTCTCATCACTTCCCACAGATCTGACGTTTATATCTTCATATATCTTCATATGCATCACAATTTATATGGCAGGTCTGCTTTCTTGGCTTTTTTGTTCTCTTTTCATACAAGACTTCATACAAATTTACATTTAAGTTGTTAAAGTCTATTCTGCTCTTCTGTGATTAAAACATACAAAATATGCACAGAGGAAACTTATTATTTGTCTCCAGGAACTAGTGGTTTTGCTCCATGCACAGTGCATCAGCCTTTTTGCAGTGTTTTGTCAAGAAAACACCAACTGATGGTCAATCGTGTGTTTCTGTAAAGATACAGAGGCAGAAAGAGGCAACGCAGTGATGAAAATCTGATTTTTCAGTTCTTCCTCATTGACGGACTGGATGAAATTGTGTAAACCTACAACCAATCAGTGTGACTTTTCAAATCTAGAAATTGCAGCATATCAATGAAGCTTTATTGACTCTGTGAATATGAATGATTCGAGATGAAAACTGGCATATTAGTGAATATTTTCACATTCAGAATAGTACATTTCTTTTGTGAGCTGTCTATAAAATTGGAAAAAAATGCCCAAATTTTTAATTATAAAGTGTCACTTTGTAGTCAATATAACAGGTTTTTTCACATTTTTGGCATCTTTATAGTACTGACATGTTTTTAAACTAAGATATAAGTAAAAAAGAAACTTTCCCTTATGGTGTGTTTAAGCCTTCATTGCACGAACTTAAGAAAAAAAGATATTTCACAAATAAAATCTGAGAATTTAGACAACAATAAGGTAAAATATTGAGTAAAATAGTTCTAAGAAGCCTCTAAAAAGTCAACACTTGTCTTAATGTATAACGGCGCCCTTATGCCTGAACCAGGTGCCATTTTTATAGATTGAACGTGTGTTAAATACACCCTGGGATCCTTTCACTGTGTAATCAGCTCAAACACAGATAAAGAGCTGTTACGACAGACATAAAAACCCGAAGGACCTTCAGATAACACATTAAAATGGGAGTAACTCGGCCTCTGCTCGCCGTTTTCACAGCCGGGTTACAGTGTACGTAAAAAAGAGACAAAAGCTCCGAATCCTCACGGTTTATTACGGCTTTAGGTGACACTTTAAAACAAATCTGGAAGTCAAACACAAGATAAAAGACTGTTAGCATGCAGAAGTATTAAAAACTCAGCGTAAAGACTGAAAACATGAGCTTCTCTCTGGTGTTTTTTTCTGGTGAAAAGGAGTCTGGGGGTTGGCTTGTAGAGATCCTGGTGTGAGAGAGGAGGAGGAGGTCAGGGCCAGTGCATCTAACTCTTGTAGTGATTGTTATGAAGGGCCATGTGTCAGCATCCATCCGACCACTTTATAACTCTTGGCCGTTCCCTGCGCCTCTCCTGCAAAAGGCCCTAATGCATTCTCTTTGACCCCGCCGGTGTAAATCAAATATCTGGCCTCAGATCTTGTCGAGCTGCTTCGGTGCAGTGTGCGTGCCTCTGTGTGTGTGTGAGAGAGTGTGTGTGTGTGTGTTATGTGTGTGTATATAAAACAGAGAGAGGTAGAAACAATGTGGGCCTTGACACGCAGTGAATGAGAGTATAAAAGAGTGTGAGAACAAGAAAGAAAAGGAAGGAAACTCAGAGTCGGAATCTGCTCGTGCAAACAAGAAGCTGCTTTTTTTGGCTCCCAGTTTATTATAAACACAATACAGTTGTGATTGAACCTACGTTCATTTAAAGAAAAGCTTGAACTTTGCTTTTGTAAACCATCCGGCTTTGCAGCGGTTAAGCCACATTAGCCTCTGGTCCAATTAAATGTCTCTCAGCCCTGAAAGAGGAAGTGATGTCACAGGTCGGTTTTTTGAGGAAGCAGCTGCCTTTTGTTGACCAGTGGCATAATATTAAATAAAACAAGATGAGAGAATACTGATAAAAGAATAAATATTAACAAGTGTATTGTGGCAGTAACTGCAACATATGTGCACAACTTCCTCTGGTTGTTTCAGTGCATCACTGTTCGTGTTTACGTGAAAGTATTTTAATCAGTATTTTGAAGAAAAGGTTAATGAAAACAGCAATATTACAAAAAACATATCTCAATACACTCTGAGTCAAGTCTCACAATATCATACCTCTCTATTTTAGCTGCTAATTGTCACTAACTTGGTGACATTTGTGCATTTTATTTTGAAAGTTAAAGGCAGATAATGAAACTTTTAAAGTGTTGAGAGTGAAACACCAGAAAACCAAAACAATGAGCTTAAAGAGGCTAAAATGCTCCATTGAGCCGAGGGATGATCATCTCTGTGGATTCTTTGGCATGTGACCCCTCTCATATACAAAGAGTCATGTGATCAATAGTTTTTTTTTAGATTCAAACAAGTTAAAACTTTTGCTGCAAGCTTTGTGCTTTTCCTGCTTTTGTCACTCAGATGTAAAGTTTCTGTGAATGTCGTGATTTTTTTAAACTTCTATAATGGAACAAAGTTATGAAGTCACCAGAGAAAAGAGCAGAAGTCAAACTGAACCAACACAGTGAGATTAAAGTGAAGAAAGTTCACACTGATCACAGATTTTGTCATGAAATCACCACATGATGAGCCTTCAGGAAGGATTTGGAAATCACACTTTAAGACAAGTAGAAGAGAAATTGATTAATTAAGCTTTAATGCTGCAAAGTTAAGTGGCAGGTCCCTGATTAATATGAAGAAGAAGTACGATGACTTATTACACTTGAAGAAATACAATAGAATCAACAACTTGGAGACTTTTAGTGTCAAGCTTGTTTCTCTTATTGTCAACAAACTGACAACAGTTAACATGTTTTTAGCTTTTAGAGTTTAACATTTAAGATCTGTCTGATTGAATTTTTAAATGCTTAAGCAAATTAATTCCGATTGTGCTCACAAATTTACCCTGCAGTTCAGAAAAACTAGCAATGATTTCCTGATAGTTGGTGCAAAAGATAAAGAAAAACATGAGCTGCTATCTGCAATTTTGCAGTTAAAACAGATGATTTGATCCTTAAAGAGTCAAAATTTTGTAGAAAATGGGAGATTTTTTCCTCAATTACATCTTTTTTAGAGATTAAATTCTTCAAAGACTCTGAAACTTGTTCTTTCAAATATTTTCAAACAGCCACTTTGGCACTAATAAAGACACACGATAAGACACGGCATGTTTGAATGTGGAGAGTCGAGTATCTCGGTGTACCACTGATCTGTACATTTGGGTGTGTCTTATAATAACTCACGGTAGATTTATACACTCCTGGACAAACATGTCGTGCACGCAAAAGCCCTCCTCCTGAAACGTACATCACATGCTGGATTTACTGCTAAAACCAGGAGGCGAGCGGTGAACCCATCACAACAAAAACATCGATATAAAACTGGATAAACACATTAATAATCATAATAAAACAACCTCTGCTTTGTGGATGGGCTCCATATCATTAGGTCTGTGATTGCCAGAGTCTCTGCTCTCAACATTCCCAACATTCCCATGTAGCTCTTGACCCCTGACAGCCTTAAATTATTAACATTCCCATATGGGCTTAAACCCACTGATCGCTGCTCGCAGCTACATTTTTCATGTGTTTTTCATATTACCACAAGAATTGGAGTTTTATGTCTCATTTCTAATTCATTGTGTATTTGTGTTTTCAGTGGGTTTCTTTCTGTTTGCTTGAAAATTTCACCATCCAGTGCTAATTTTTACTCTTTTGGGGGAAAAAAAAAGAGCTGCAGCCAGAATAGATCTTTCAATGCTGTGCTTTTTTTTTTGGTTCTTCAGCAGGAGCTTCTGGCCAAAAGGGGGCAGTAGTTTGCCTCTTTGGGCCGTGAAAACACCACTGCAGCTTTTGTATCCAGTAACACTGACAGCACACAGGGGCCAACTGCACAATGGGTTATGAATGAGCTCCCATTCATCACAATTAATCAGTGGGCCAAACCCATTAACTGTCAGACGAGGGACGAGTTTGTCTTTGTAAGAATGACGGACTGCTCGACCGTTCAAATGCATCACACGGCCTCCAGTAGAGAAAAAAATGATGTCAGGAGCTGTGAGCTGCATGTTTGTGAGTTCAGCATTAAACACCACATGTGTATTTACTTTATCACAGAGTATTTATACTCTGTTACTCCTCACAGATGAGACGAGAGGCCTTCAATGTTCAAATAACTCATAACTTTCATTAAAAATTTGCTTTGTGGTTTAATTAAATCTGCAATTAAAGTCTATTTACACCTCATACCTCAGTGATAGAGAGTAACTGAGTACATTTACTCATTTGATGCACTTTTGTCCACCTTTGAGGTACTTTTACTTGAGTATTTCCATTTTGTGCTAATATAACTGCATTTAAGAAGGAAACATTGTAATTTTTACTCCATCTTGTTACTTTGACACAAAGATATTTTACATATTTAGGTCACAATCTTAAAATCGGACACAATGTTACAGATCAAACGAGCTCACAGTATTAAAAGTATAAATTAACTCTGTTGCCAGCTACAATATATAGACAACATGGGTACTAATGATTTAATTATAAAAAGAATAAATAATATGAAAGATGTGATCCTGCAGAATGACTTAATTGTTTAATTTAAGCACATTTTGCCGTCTATACTTCTGTTTCTACTAATAATACCACTGTACATTTACTCTCCAGGGAAGAATTTCACCAGAATTGTACACACTGAAGTTTTTGTTTGACTTAAACGTGAGAAAAAGCCCTGAATACATTTTCCACTGCAGCCTGATTTCATGCAAAAAACAGATTTGAATATAACGCACATGACATTCAGTAATCGTGTGTGAACACAAGAAGCACACGAGCTGGTTTCTCTCAGTGTTTTCATACTCGTGTGGCTGTTATTCTTTAGATGTCCTTGGAAAAATGAAATAAAAAAACACTTTGTAAAGAAATTTTCATGACATTTTGCATACTTCGCTGTTCTGAGCGTCTCCAGCACGAGTACAGTTTAAATACGTGCTCTCGATCAATAGGCCTGCTGATAGAAGTTTTAAAAAAAAAAGGGGGAAGTCGAATGTAAACATCTCGCTCACGTTTGAAAGGACGTCTGTAACACGTCTGAGTGGCCGAACTTCAAACCCTCAAAGTCCTCCTCAAACAAAAGTAAACCTCTCTCTTTCTTTTTCTTTTTCTTCTTCTTTTCTCCTCACTTTCTCCCCCCCTCACACTCCCTCCATAACAAACACCACATAATGATTTTGGGTATCTAGTAGATCAAGCAGTGAGGGGGGGGGGTGTTTTGCCGGCAGCTGTGTGGTGGTTGCAGGGGTTTTGCCAAACCAAACAGAAGGGGGGCTTCTGGAGTCACCTCTGCCCAAACATACACCTAATCCACCCAGCACCGGCCGGATCGCAACTCTCGAACGCATAAAACAGTTTAAAAATAGAGGAGTGGGGGGGGGGACAAAGGTCAAATCTACAGAGGGATTTAAGGCCTTATCATTATCACGGAACAGCAGAGCCGAGCTGCAGCCCTGAGAA
>JAQNCA010000006.1:18332193-18344002 GCA_029783725.1 Acanthurus tractus | reverse complement strand
TGTGTGTGTGTGTGTGTGTATGAATGTGTGTGAGCTTAATAATATCAGCGATACTCAGTATGAGGGGCTCTTGAGGCCTGATGAAAAGCACTTGCAAAGGCTATTGAGGACTGAAGGAGACTGGATCCCAGCAGCCATATCAGGTATAATCAGGCAGGGTGGTTCAAACTCTGGCTCTGGATCCAGAGGAGGGACGCCGAACTGCTGGTGGATGGACGTATGAGGAAGATGAGGTAAATTAGTCTTCAGATTTGTGCTTTAAGACACTGAAAACTCAGTTTTTGGCTTTGATGAAATTAAATATTCACATAAATTCAGTAAGATACAGTTTCGCCTTGTTAGATTCAATGCATTAATGTTCTTAGTTCAGCTGTATTGGCATTTTTATTAAATATTTTCATTAAATATTTTAGTTTTTAGAGGAAAAAAGGCTCAGATTGACCATAATGTGACCAGAAATCTGAATAATTAATGAAATATTGGACTGAATATAAAATTGCAAACTAATGCTGGATGGATGTATTGAAGAACTATGGCAGAACAATTAGAAATACTCTTTAATCATTGTCTTGTATATAAAAAAATGTATCTGTCTTTCTTTTAATTGTAGTTTTTGATAACTAATGGTGAGTGTTTAGGCTGTGAGGTGAAATGTGTACAAGAAACATGGAAAACAGCTTAAATGAAGACGTTTCCATCTTTAAACTTAGTTTAAATAACATCTTATGTGTTTTGTTCTGTTACAAGTCAGTAAGTATTGTACCTTCTCCTTTTTGGAACATTAAAAGTGAAAGATTCAGCATTTCAATTGCAGATTGGGGGGGGAAAAAAGAATTATATGAAGGTCATTTGAGACAAAATTTAAAAATAATAAATTCTCCGACATCAATCAGAGCTTCTTTGCCTCTTGACAACACTGAAATCCCACACTGCTCCATTACAGTGAAGCTGCTGCACAACTTCAGTGCAGCAAGTCGAGGAATTTGATTAAAATTGTCTGGTTTTGTAACCGGCTTGGCTGAAGTGACCACAGTGATATTAAATCAAAACCTATTGACATGCCGTCAGTTTTTGTGTTTTTTTATGAAACGCACGGCGGACCAGCGTTAATTCTGCGGGGCTTTAGCTTCACCAAGAGCAGTTTGCAGCCACTTTATTATCACCTTGTTGTAGCTTAGTGTGTATACATACACTGTATACAAAGTTATTACAGACATGAAAGACCTTAAGCCCTCTGAAGGAAAAAGGGTGTTCAGAGGGCTTGATAAAAAAAAAAAGATCTCGGTTATTTCAGGGGAGTTGAGGGCTTTATTGTTAGCTTTTGGCCACAAAGCTGCACTCAGAGATGCTTTAAAAGAAAAACTCCAAAGCTGACCTTTAGGCCTCAATCAAAAACAGACCTTTGGTTTACTAAAAAAAAAAAAAAAAAAGAAAAAGAAAAAGAAAGAAAGAAATGAAGGAGGCAAGAAGGAGGGGAGAAGAATTTACCGCCCTGTCAGAGGAAAATAAAAAGAAAAGGGTCATGGCTTTTTCTTTTTTTTTAAAAAAAATGAAAATCATGAGGTTTGTAGTAAAAATCTGCAGAAGGAAATAAAGTCAGGTGCGCTGCGTGAGATTTTAACCTCCAGAACAAGTTCGTTTATTCGTAGTTCTTCTTATTGATAATTGATAATTGAACGCAAGTTTTTAAGGAAAAACTGAATCAAAACTTCCATTTATTTGTGCCCGTGTAGTTTAATTAGGCCGCAACTCTTTGACTCGTTTTAACTTTTTAAAACTTTTTAGCATTAAAAACACCACCGATGCTTCATTTGTTAGTCTGTCTATTTGTCTACATGCAATCTGGCCACAAAGCTTGTTAACTTTTCCGTAACGGCGCACTTATTTAATTGTAAATCCGCCACTGAAAGCTGAAAATTATTCCCTTCAGAAGCCACGATTGTTCAGAGAAAAGCTCCCAATTTCAATATCGCACCAGTTAAATTGTTGTAATTTGAAAGAGAAAAGGCCACAATTGACGCCTTAAAGAGCTGCAAACCTCATGAGGTCGTTTGCTCCAAATTAAAAAATGGGGTTGAAATAAATAAAGGACGTTAATTTCACTTTGCTGACAGTCAAATTCCGCTCGTTAATATTCTGTTTAAAAGCCGAGAGGTTTTTAAAGGAAAAGCTTATATCAAAAAGAAATCTAAGAGGAGACATTTTATATTTGACCACAGAAGTTTTCAGTCTGAGGAATAAATTTAGGTTGATGCTTTAAACAAAGTCAGAGGATGAAAAAGGATCGAAGCGGAAATAAAGCTTAAGAAACGCTCAAAATGAAGGGAAAGTGAGGGAATAATAATGATAAATTCACGATTAATGAGCTATAATTCATAATTTTTAACACATCGTTTTGACATCATATAATTAATATTTATTTACGCAGTTTTTAAAACAAAAAAATCCCATAACGATATACAAATATAAAAAAACAGTTACAAAACAGGCTGCAAATAATTGTAAAAACCCGAAAAAATAGATTAAATGATTCTGTATGTTGGTTTATTGTTATAAAAAAAATAATATCGTGCACTTCTCAAATTATAATTTGTTTATAAAATGAAATGAAAGAATAACAATCTTCAGAATATTATAGAAAAAATGTTGTATCTGAAAATAATTTCTTGAAAACGAAACTTAAATATCCACCATGGAAAAAAATGTATATTTAAATGTACACATTTCCGTACTGACACAAGTGAAAAGAGGACACGGAGCTCTTCTGAAAACAAAAGTGTGTGTGTGTGTGTGTGTGTTGGATTTTTTTTTTTTTAAATGGGTGGTCCAGCTCTTTTTCTTTTCGTCCCCTGAGGAAGGGGACTTACCCTCCTTATTGTTCCACACTTGAGCCTCTTAGACGAAGATTCCTGATGTTACTTCAAACTGCTGCTGCTGCTTTTTCAGCCTCCAGAGATCAGAAACCAACACAGCAACAAAAACAACAGTATTCAAAGAAAAATCTCAGTGTCGACCTCCTTTTTTCTAAAGAGAATGAGTAGAATCAGAAAAAGGGTTGGATGTTTTCTTGTAGCATCAACACACACTTAATTTTGTCCTTAAATATGTTTTAAAATATTATAAAACAAATGTTTAAACCAACTTCCTCCTTTGATAGAAGCATAAAAATATTAAATTAAGGTAGAAACACACATCATGATGTTTTCTGATCCAAATACTATCCAAAAAACGTAAAGAAAAGCAGAGAAAAAAATATAGAAATGGCAGGAAAGTGGACAGAATTATACCACAATGTGATATTTGAAGCTTCACAAGAAAAAAAACCTTTTCTTTTCTTTTCTTTTCTTTTTCTTTTGGTTCTCACAGAAAAGAGAGGAGAGTAATTACTGTGAGGCAGCAGGAGGCCGTGAAAACAGGAGAAGATAAAAAGGAGTAAAAAATAATCAGAAGTGATTGTCTAACAGGAGCCAGAAGAGGCAGAAAATGTCACCTGATCTGATGGACACGGATCAATTTCCAGCCTTTAGACCTCTGTCTCCAGCTGAGGACGCCTCAGAGACGTGAATCATCACTGGATGTGTGTGTGTGTGGGAGTGTGTGTGTTTGTTCCACTGCTTTAATATTTGACCCCTTTTTACATATGTTGATAATTTAATTCATGATGCTCTTAACATGTAAAAATATTCAGCATCGTAGTCACCTGTTTTGCATTTTGATGATAAAAAAACACTTAAAGTCTGTTCAAGTTGTTGCTTTAAATATATTATTTAATGTAAAAATGATCAAGACAAATATGTCTTATAGCAGCATGAAGTCATGTTAATATTTGTTAATTCTGAGCTGCACAACTTTAAAAAAAACTATTAAAGGCATATTTTTTATTACAAATATAACTAAGATGTAATGAAATACATTTGGATACATCATTGTTTTTCATGTTTCTGTTACTCATTTTTTTATTTTGGGTGTTTCTTAAATTAAAAACACACAGTAAACATGTGAAATCATTTAATTAAGATATAGTGTAAATAATAATGGAATAATTATGATCTAACATGTATCTCCTTTCTTTTGCTCATTGTTTATAACTGACTTTACTTTGTTTTTAATTAAAATTAAATTAGTCCAAGTTTAATGCAGTTTGTATTTGCTTTTACGGCACAACAAAAGCACTCCGGTGTGCAAGTTCAACCTTTTAATGTCCGGGCTTTTGTAAAAATGCAGACAGCCTGTTTGTAATGTGGACGACTTAACGAAGAGCAGCGATAATTGCCAGGACACATGATTTTTATAGGAGAGAGTGCGTTGTTAAAACACCTCTCTAAACCCGAGGGTTTGGAGGAAAGCTTTACAGAGCAACCAGGAGAGAGAAAATAAACAACAAACAAATAAAAAAAGAAGAATTTTAGTGATGTAATATGGAGCTTAGAGTGATGCTGAAGCCTCCTGCGGCGAGGACAAACATTAGCTCCAAACAGGCAGGCAGCGTGCTTCATAATAGAGTCCTTACTGTCTAATAAACCCTGGCAGGCTGTTCTCTGGGCCAGCAGACCCATAAGCCCCTCTGTTTTCTCTAAAACACACACACACACACACATGCACACACACAGGCCTAAATAAGAGGGCTTGTGCAGCAGATGTGAGGTCAGTGCTGCAGGGCCTTACATGAGGCCTGAGCTGAGCCGAGCCGAAACTTTTACTGCATCTAAGCCTTACCAGGTATCCTTTTATACCGTTTAATTAGCAATCAGTTAAAAGAAACTGTTAGAAATTAATTTAATTCGACCAGATAGTCTAAGTGAGATTTCTGGAAAAATCTCAAGAGATTAGCAGACGTGTTTGTCCATCTGGGAAAAGGGCAGCTGGAATGTGTGTAAGTGTGTAAGTGTGTGTGAGGAGCTTTAAATGTGCAGGAACAACATGTTTCTAGAGGCTTTTTTTTTTTTTGCATTTTAACTTGTTTACCTTTTTATATGTGAGAGTCTAAAATTAAAAACTCTTTACAGCTTCAAAATAGCAGCATAGAAACAACCAGCCTCAGTCTTTTGTTGGACTTTATGCAAAATTTTAATGCACAGGCTCCAAATTTTGTGAAGTTTTCAGCTTTTACAACATTTTATTTCTGTGTTTTGGGGTTAGGCTTTAAAAAAACAAGTTATGCTTCTTTGAGTGACTAAATGAGACACACATAATTAAAAAATGTAAGTAAAGTTGCATATTCTGTTTGTTTTGGAGGGCCTGTTGTGGCTGTGATGGCCCCATGCATGACTCCCATTATGGCTCTCACTGTGCCAGTGTAAAGGCATGATAACTGAGAAAAACAACCACAGCAGTTTAATTACAAGCAACTGTTAGTTTCCAAAACATGTCTCCGTTCCTACCTGCTCCTCCTGGTTCAAAACCTTCACTGCTGCTGCTGCTGCAGAGCCAAGACGATGGGGGAGGGCAGGAGGGAGGGAGGGAGGCAGGCGGCTAATGCAGCCAATTAAAGTCTAATCCAGTGATGAAGCATTGTCTCGGGAAGATAACGGAGCTGCTAAGTGGTGCTGCTAATGATAAGGAGGAGGTGGAGGGTCACTGCTGGATGAAGCTCAGCAGCCTGTTTGCACGGTTTACATGCAGAATAAAGAGAAAAGAAGTGCAGTGTGATGGTGAGACAGACGCTGCTGGATACTGTTAACAGGACGTGTGGAATGTGAGAGGAACATATGTGTGTTTTCACAGCCGTCATCGCTTGTGAAATCAAAATTTTTATTAATGTCAGGGCCTAATTTACAAGTTTGAACCTCCTAAATGGATTTTTCTTACTTTTTTGCCACCTTCAGTTATGAAATTTGTTGTATGTTAAATGTTATACTGTAGTAAAGAAATAAAAATACACTTAAAAATTCATAGTCACTGTTTTCAGACACATAAAAGCAAAAAAAGTGTTTTAATTTTAGCTTAAATAAGTATTAAATTCCCATTAGATCACAGTAATATTACACTGTAAGATTTAAAATGCATGCACTAAAGTATTTACTGCACACTGAGCCTTTAAAACATCAAATTAGTGTTGATATTAGATATCAAATGAATGTTTAAACTGGAACTTGATGCTTTACTGAAACAGGAGGAGGTGGAGCACGTTTTTTTGACATCTCGATGTTGTGTAATCCTACATTTTGCAAAGTTAGTACATCACGTCTGCATGTTTTCTGCATATTTTGCTCATGTGAAGCTCCAAAAACACGCAAAAAGACACATGCATGTGACCTGCATTAGCATAAACAGCCTTTGTGCAAAAAAGTCCTGCATAGAAAAGTAAACTTAGTCTCCTCAAATGCACCTCATCCAGAACGCAACACTTACAACCCAGACAGACGCACTAAGTTGCTAATTCAACAGGCTTTTTTGAGGCTTATGGACCTTTGTCATGCGGATCACAACTTAATGGTCTCTAGTTGCAGTAACAAGATTAGCTGAAACATTTCCACACCTTCCTGGTTGGTGCAGAGCAGGCAGGCAGCAACAGAGCACCGCACGTAAAACAAAGACGCCACAGTTGGATGATGTACAAACTAATTATTCACCCTAACATGCAATATTCTGACTAATGACATGATGAATCCGGGAATAAAAAAAGCTGTGGGAATGTGAGTGTGTGAGAAATACTTTCTGAAAACTATTTTTAAGTCTCACATTTCACAAGACGGTTCTTTATAAAGTTTACTAACTGCAAAGCTCCATGACTACAGTAGCACCCAAACAGGAAGTTACAGAAATCTGTTCATATCAGCAGGTAAAAAGCACCAAAACAAAAGAAACTCCTGCATTGAGTTTGAACATATTAAGCTGGTCAAGTGTCTGTAACCTCAAGTGTCCCTGCTGTGATACACTGAATGTAAAACATGAACTCAAATCAGTCAGATTTTATCTGCAGGTGTTGATTAAAATGATGAATGTGAAGCTTACTAAACAAAAGTAAATATGCAAGTATTTCAAGTTGTGGACCACAGTGAAATTAACATCTATTATTCAGGATTTATTTTGTAATCCAGCACCAATTTGTTAGTTCACCTGCCACGTTGACAGATGAGATAAGATTGTAAGGAATTAAGGCGACATAAGGTCATGATATGACTTCATATTTCTGTTGTCAGGTACTCGTGTTTGCAATTCTTCTGCTCTCTACAAAGACTTCAGACGTGGCAGGTTGAAAAGCTAAGAGACAATCAGAGACCTTCAGTGACCTGCTGCAGCTGCAGGTGGAGAACAAACTCACTCACAAACCCTGACAGGCAGCATATTTTGACTAAAACTCATCGAAGAACTTTGAAATCTTAATGCACCTATTGTGAGTTTGCTACTTATTAAGATTAAATAACACAGAGATGCTGAAATTATAAAAGAAACGAGCTTCTAGTTTGCAGAGAAGTTATGTTGAAGTGATGTTTCAGTGAGGAATGTTCATCACAGGAATCAGCATCTTGTCACTGCTGTTACACTGATTTCTATCTTTTCACTCAGGCTCACATGCTCCTGTGTTGTCAAAGTAAACTCTGTCACTCTTGACCCAAATCTCACACCAGCTGAAGGAAGTCAGATGCATAACGATTAAGCTGAAAACAATGACTGAGTACTTTAAAAATGAGATCTTGGAGATTTGACTTTTTCGTCCAAACTCGCCCTATTACACTTTAAGAGATTTGGATTCCCTCCATTGTTGTTGATTGTTTTAGGCTGTTGTGTCTTTCAGGCCTCAGGAGTTTTTTTTTTTCCTGCTTCCTGAGTGGCTGTGTGTGTTTTTATGCTGCATGCATGTACTGTCGAGACAGAAAAACCTCTGTTCAAGTCTTAATATTTCAGTCAAGAAATTCCAACATGCAGAGAGGAAAAAAAAAAACCCTGAAAAAATGGCTTGTAATCTCCCTTTAAACATGTAACACAAGCTCCGCAATCATCCCTGGAAGTGCTTCCAGGCACAGCACGACTGTACAATCAACAGAAATTTGTAGGAACGGAAAACTCTGGCAGGGCCTCGGCTCCTGAGATCATGTCTGTTTTATTGGGGGGATAAATGTTGCCATTGACATTGTGGAGGTGCTGGAGGTGCTGGTGGTGGTGGTGGTGGTGGTGGTGGGAGGTGCATAGTGGTGCGGCCGTCCTCGCTCTAATTGGCTGCATTAGCATCATCATCATCATCATCGTCGTCGTCGCTGTACGCTTGCCCCTCCCCATCTGGCTGCGTCTCCTGGCGTTTGATTGGCTGCCTCAGCATTCCAGCGCAATTTACAAGCTACCTCAGGGTTTTTTTTTTCTGTTTCCCCTCTTTTGCTAGCTCAGGTTTTTTCTCTTTTCTCTGCCGGGGTTTTAAAGGCGTCAATGTGAGTGTTTTCTGTGTCTTGAGTCTGTTCCAACTGTGTGCCAATGTTGATTGAAACCATGAGATGGAAAGAGACATGATATGTTTTTATATAAGATTTGAAGAGGAGAAAGAAGTCTTCATCTTTACGACATTACAGGACAGTGAAAGCAGCACTTACAATCTGATCCCATGAAAAGATTTTATATTTATCAGTAATTTTTAATGTAAAAGTCCGTCCGCAGTCTTTTTTTGCAACATATTCTACTTAGAAAAGGCAAAATAAAAGCACAAACATTGGTATTTAAGGCACTCAGGAGAGTTCGGTCATCATGAACGTTACAGCTTTGGGCATAAAATCAGAATCCCTCAAAAAGCAGCCAGGATGAGTGTTTTTACAACAACTCTCATATTCGTTTTTGTAGGTGAGAAGAAAAGCATCCAACTTTTCTTACTTGGCTGTTAAATGCTGTTATACAGCCAAAAACCTGTTTTATTCATCTCTGAGCTGCTCCAAACTTCTTCAAGGCCACTTAATCACATTTTACAGACATTAAGACTGAAAGTTCCCCCAATATTAAACAGAAATTAAACGATTAAATATATTTATTTTTATTAATATTCACCCCACATCCTGGCACATCCTGCCTTGGCTAGAAAATTTAATATCCATAACAGGTGTGTGAAAGCTGTAGTTTAAACACATATGTGACACCAATTATGTTGTAAGATTTAATATCTAATGTAAAGAAAAGTTTGTAGAGAAGAAAGAGACACAAAGAAGAAAGTTTTAGCCACATGTGTGATGAGGACAAACCTTCAACTTGCTGCGAAAGAGGAGTCACAGTTGTGACACAAATCAGGACACAAATTATTCAAACTTCTACTGTGTTAGAGGCGTAAACACAATGTAATATTGAACAAATGTTGTGTATTTCAGGATGTATGAGCTCACTAGCTTTTGAAATTTCAACCACGCAGACTTTAGTTTACATCTCTTCTCAGCACCTGTGATCATTTTGTGGCTGTCGGATGCTGCGATGCAAAGACTCAGCCCTTTGAAGTGGCGACCCTGAAGGTGTCCTTATCATCCTCCACCCCGCAGAGCTTTATGGGAAGTGTTGGGAAATGGAAGCTCCTTAATCCTGGATGTGTGATGATGTGTTTTTTATGAATTTACTACCTTTTCTACAGTTTAATGTGTCTAAATATCACAGTCGCTCATTTTAGAAACAAACCGTGTGCATGAAGAGAAGTTACTGGTAAACTGCTATTTCAGTACCTCCAACCTACCGTGCACTAATACCTCCACCTGGCTATAATGTGCACACACACACACACACACACACTCAAACCTGCACAGGTAAGCCCACAAACAGGAAGGGAAGGTTTAAAACAGCAAAACACGTCAGCAGACTCTCAGTGGCTGCAGCTCGTTAAATGTCACACGCACAAATGGAAATATACAAACAGATATTCTTAATCTACTGACGAGATCACATGCATTCATGCATTCATGCACATGCGCACACACACACACACCTACAATTCCTCCCCCCATCACCATCCCCACACCTACTCTCTCACACACAAACACAAGAACAAAAAAAAAAAAGAGCAAGAGGCTTTGTGAATCATCTTTTTTTCTGCAGCCCAGCCATCTTTAATCCCTGTGCAGGGATTTAGACAGTGAGGGGGAGGGAGGGTGTCTCCAGAGTGAGAGTCTCCCCGGGGTACTGCCTCCCCCCAGAAGCAGGGGCCTAATTGGGGCCCCTGTAGCCACAGTTTGTGCTCTCAGCTGGGCTACAACATCAGCAGAAAGACTGCTCTTTTCATCTCGGTTCTAACTTGTTTTCTTACTCGACCATTTCAACGTTTTTCTTTAAATATGTGTTTTGAATTAAAATGACATGTTGCTCCTAAATGTTTTAGTATACTGACTGATAAAGAAGCTGAAGTCTAATTTTGTATAATAATGTATAAACCTGAGTTGAAGAATATTTAATAACTAAAACTGCCATTTAGACATCAAATAGAACACACTTGTCCAATCGTTTACATGTTCAAATATTCAGAATGTTTAATGTCTGGTCTCAGTGTCATGATGTAAAATATGGCCATGAATAATAAAACAAGACTAACAGCCTGCAGTCATGCCAGCAGCTTTCCGGCCTCTCTACTCACAGCTGTACCTGAGCTAATGCTAGCATTAGCATGCTAACACAGGCTCACAGTGACAATACTGATGTTCAGCATGTTATTGTCTTTACTTTCACGTCTTAGTTCTGATGTCTTTAGCATGTTAAAAAATTGCTAAGTATCAGTCAACATAAAGTACAGACATTTGGTTTTGAAAGAACAAAAAATTTAAATGCAACACTTCTTAAAGTGGTCAGGATATTTCAGGATGCACATATTTGCCAGTTTAAAATTGTTTGGTTAAAGTATTTCCGTGTTTTTGCACTAACCTAATCTATAGATTACACTACTTATATAGGTAGATATGTTTAATATTCATGTTTTTGTTTCTGTACCGAGACTTTGACTTAAAATGATGAATTATGAAATGAACTATGGTGTTTTTTTCTTCACCTATACATTTAAAGAACATTGAGAAATCAGAAAAAGGTTTATTTAAATTACACACAACACTGTTGAATTAGAGTCAGTCAAGTGCACTCCTAATGAATTAAGCTAAAATGATCTCATGACTGGATTATAATGTCATTTGAATCAATCATTAACACGCCTATAATGATAAAAATGATGACCACTGCAGCTTTTAATGGGAAAACTAACTTTGACTGTAAAAATTTGATGTGACTGGATTCATGCAACATCTTCAAGATGTCATTCATGGTTCACCAGCCCTGGCCACCATCCTGTCTGGTAGTCAATAAGACCCTGAGTGGGACCACTGGCGACGTGTCTGAGGGGATGTCGGGTCTCTGCAAAAGCAGTCGCACTAAGTGAAAGCTTATTATGTTTGGAGTCTGTGTCTTATTTGGCTGCACTTCACGGAGCCTTGCAGAAAAAAGGAGGTTTATTTTCTGAGTGTCTAAACAGTGTAAAAGCAAACACATTTGGGTAAAACTCATTAATGCGTGACCCAGAATCAAACTGTGTGGTTTCAGCACTGTAGATGGATATAATTAACTGCAACAGGGAGATAAAGAGCTGAAGGACAGATATCTACATGATGGAAAACAGGCAGCGGCTGCAAATCTGAAGTTATTTTTGCCTGTCAGATAAAACTGAAAGATGTAAAAACTGTAGGATTTTGCATTTTAACCACAGGAGGAAACAGGATACTGCTGAAGTTAGTTGTTACTTAAATAATGAGAAGATACACAAACAACTTAAAGCTTGTGAACAATTTTCTCTCTTGCTTTCCTACTTTTCATTTTACTTCTCATCACATTTATGCATTTTGTGGCTCAGACCTGATTGCACATCCTGCCTCGG
>JAQNCA010000006.1:18258313-18272192 GCA_029783725.1 Acanthurus tractus | reverse complement strand
CTCCATGTGCTGTAAATCCTTTAATATTCCAAAGGGGACTTCAGGGGTCAATGGGTTTGTGTTGTTTTTTTTATTTTACAGTAGCGTCTGATAACATTATGAAAATTACTTTTTTTCTTAATATAAGGCCCAACTGCGCTACTGCACCGCACATCAAGAGCTGTGCGCCTCTCCGCTGATACGCATCGTACCCACTAACCCCCTCAATTTATACCCGCGCTGACTTCGAGTTTCACAGCCTGCATAGTAAAGACCACCTGCTGACATGATGGGCTGACCGAGTCCTCGAGGTCACTTCCGCATTGCGCACATCCACTTTGGTCAACCGCTGCAGTTGCATTTTTTTCCCCTCGTCTCCTGCGCCAAATGTCTCTTCCAAATCCATTTTGCACACTTGGCTGCAGCTTAGATTGAACGTAAGGAAGTAGTTTCTTTCTTTCTTTTTTCTTTTTTTTATTCCTGACCAAGGGCACTTCAGTAATCTTAGGCCGCTCTTGTTGCAGGCCTGTGACTGCACACACACCACCACCAGGCGCGTTAGAGCTGGATGGAGTTAGTGATCATTTTAATATGAAAGTCAAAATCGCTGAATTGGATCAGATCAATTTCAAAGCGTCCAGAGTTCTTACAGGCCTTTTTTTCTATGAGACTCTCTCTCTCTCTCTCTCTCTCTTGAGGACACGCGGTGCGCAAAGAAGCTGAACAAATATGGATGGAAAAGGCTGAGTGGTTGTTGAGAGCTTGCGCTATTGTCTTTTGAAAGGGCCTTCAGGGAAGTTTTCCGGTCGGACTGGGATCTCGTGTCAGAAGTTACTGTCGTACAATGGCCGAAAATGCTCCAGACTGGCGCCGGTGACAGTCCGGGTCTCAGACGGTGAGGCCTGAGCCGGTGCGCATTACGACCTGACACATGTAGGCTTTGGCTACAGGCCGAGCCGCAGTGAGGCGACGGGTCAGCTGCTCTCGTGTTGCAGGAGAGACTTAAAGCTAACAGACTGCAATCAAAGAAAAAGTTTAAGTTAATGTTTATGTTCCCCGCTCGGCTTTAAGGCGTAATTGCGCGGACAACAAAATATTTGTCCTTTCCTAATTGGCACTTTAGTCACTCGCTGGTCATTTTAAACTCACAAGTTTAAGTCTGTGGTTTTCTCAGGACACTTTGGCTTGTTTCCTTTTCTTTCGGGAAAACATACATAATTTAACAAAAACATATATAATAGCAGTAAGTTTCTTACTCCTCTGACAAATGTATGCTAATTCTTTGAGATTACAGATTACAATTTAAAGTCTCTTCAGCGCTGTAAAATTATTCAAACCTGAAATTTGGCCGTAAGTCTTTGCGAAATAAAACGAAAATGGAGCACACAGGTCAGATATGTGCGTGTAGGCACAGAGCAGCAGAGCCCAAATGCGGAAAAACTAATTGTCGGTCAGAAATGAAAATAAATCCAATTCCAGACTTTCAAAGATGAACATAGTTCACTCAAACATACAGGTTTCATAACAAGGCCTCACCTGGCGTCTCTCTGACTCCAAACCAGTTCAAATGATGAAGTCTGGCCTCCGTGTTTTGATACCAGCAGGCGCTGCTGCGTCTTCTAACAGAGAAAGTTTGTAAAAAATCGTCTAATCATTAATGCAGACTTTTAATGAACGTTTCACTCCAGTGCAGCACAGACTGAGAGCAGCACGTCAACATCTGGACGAAGTTTTGCTCAGACGTTTGAATGTTCAGGGGGTTTATTTCTAACTATGCCTTGAAATCATCTATAACATCTGACTTGAATTTAATGATTTTCAAATTCACTTGCAGATTAATTATTTCCAAATGTAATCCACATTAACCCGCAGGAACTGATTGCGTTTGAATAGTTTCTGTCTCCACGCTGCGGTGACCGCGCGCCTGCGACCGGTCACTTGTGCGTCAGCGCGAGCAAAAAAATGCAAATGTGCCGCTATCAGAAGCCATATTAAGGTTATCTCTAATCACACCATCAGTCATAATGGGATTTGTGCAGAGAGGTTAGTGTAATCCCATCGCTGAGTGCATGTTGGTGGAGTTTATAAAGTTTTTTTAATGTTTGATAATAAACCTGGTGGTTGTTTGGGGAAAGTGTCAGCAGATTGTTATTCACCGATTTATCTGGTCGGAAAAAAACGGCCTGTTGCTCGTCCTGCAGTCCAGGTGCAGCGTGTGTGGAGTCATGACAGCTCCCACCAGCTATAGACTTTTATTAGCCCTGATTGTTTATTTGTGGTGCAACAATGAGCTGATAGGGCGACGTGCCATTCATATACACACACAATTACCTTCATATCACGCACTTTTCACTGCGGGGGAAACAGTAACTGGGCAGGCCCCGTGTGGGATGGCAAATGTTTATCCAACTCAGTACATATCCGAGATATACATTGTGTGCAGAGAGTGTGTGTGTATAAGCGCACCCAGCTGCGTTACGCTGGACTTCTTTCAAACATGCCTGCACGAATGAAAGACCCATTTTACTCCTAAAGAGCAAAGCGCTGCATTGCGCGTTCCCGACACCTTAAAAAAAAAAAAAAGAAAATGAATGCTGCAAAAAATGTCTGTTATGCGTCCAGTCAGACTCTAAGCCTCCGAAGCCTTTCAGAAGTTGAACGGACAAACGCGGTATAAATCCACTCGGTAGAAATGGTCTGTTTTGCTCACATCGATCGTTTTTTTGTGTGTTTTCACTTCAGCAAAACTTGATTGTCAAGACTGTCTGATTTGCATGTGACAAAAGCGACGGTGTAATGAATTAATAACAGGATTTTTTTTTTGTTCACTTGTTTTAGCTTGACGTCAGACTAAATATCTTGTCTGAGTGGATGTTTTCTTGCAGCGGGCAGGCTCAGTGGGTGGGACTCGCTCATTTTGGGGAGGTTAGACGCACCAAAATGGGTGGGTCTCTAGTGTAGGTTGGAGAGCCGGAGTCTCGTCTCGGTCACAGCGGGCACAAGCTTTTCTCTGCTGCGGAGAGAAAGGAGACACTCTGGGCTATCACTGCTGTAGCGGAGGCAAAGGGTGCTATGTGATTTCTTTTTTTCTTTGGTCCTTAAAGTCTTTTTTTTTATCGTTGGAAGAACAAAAAAAACCTGGTGGAAATTCTCCCTGCATGGTTCATCCTCTCATGTCGGGGTGTGTGTCTGGCAGCGGGTGGATTTTTAGCTGTTGAGGAAAGCTTTGTGCACCCCGGGATTCACCCCGTTTCCTCTTTGTACGCATCACTCTCTTTAAGGTGGGATGAATTTGGACAGAATCGCAGAGGCAGTGAGAGCACCGCCGCCCCGCGACGTGGCCCCCGCGTTTCATTTACCGAGAACTTCAAACAGCAGTCGAGAAACTTTAGAGAACTCAAGCAGCGAGTCTTCGGATACAGAGTTGGCAGGTACACAGAGTGCTTTTAGCAACTCGATTCCTTCTTCTGAGTGCAATGACAGTTTATTTTACGCCCCAGTAAGCACATTCACAAAGGCATCAGACGCTAAGAATAAAAAATCACACCATTTTAAGTTAAATTTTAAGTCCCAGTTTGCTAATTCTTGGTACAAATACGATTTATTTCCGCATGTTGCAGCGTAACATGCACGGGAATAAAAACACATCTAAATCCATGTGTAGTAAAGGTCAGTTTGGGCTTTTTCTGCTCTGCAGTTAAACGCGCATAAATACAACAGAACAGGGAAAATCGTGCCGTTTTGGTGCAGTTACACCCCATTTCTTGTTTATTGCGCTGGCTGAACCAAACACTTGGCAGGATCCAGAGGTCTGTCAGGGAAAAATGTGCAGAACAGCCTGGCCTGCTGTCAGTAAATGCATTAAAACAAACTATAAATACTGGGCCCGTCCTCTAGTCTAAACTGAAAGCCAGAAGGTCTGTATTAACAATTCTCGGAGAAGCTTTTTGTTCTTCAACTTTGCCACGTTTTTTTTTTTTTTTTTTTTTAGAAAAAATCCAAAGGCTCCTGTTTTGTCTTATGAGCGAGGAAACTAGCAAATATGGGTGAACGTCATTTAATTTCCTCTGTTATCATCATCAGTGGGGCTTAGATTTAAAAATACCTTGTGGTTTTAAGTTGCTTTTTATTTTGGCAAACACTCAAGACACTTTTCCTTTTTTGTGATCAACCTTTGCACGTGTTGACCTGTAGTTTAATGAGGGAATCTTGTAAGGACACGAATACAAGATAGCAGCTGGGAGATAAGAGTGGGCAGACCTCGTCGTAAAGAGAGTAATATTGATCGAGCGAGGCACGTCTAAGTGTGTTTGAAAGAATCGATATAAAACTCACAGCCGTGTTTGTAAATATTTGGCTTTATCTGTCACTTCTCTTCTGATAACTTCTGTCACTTCCTTATTTATAACTTTGCTTAGCGCTGCTTATTTCACGCTGGCAGGCCTTCTCTGTTATATTGGACCTAAAGCTTTAGTTTATTGCACACTGGTGTTTTGAGTGCACAAACGTTTTAAGAATTATGGAACTTTTTTTTCGACTTAAATTTCCATTATTTGCATGCTGCTTGAAGTCACGCATAGTCGTAACAAAGAGTGATTTCAACCTGATTTCTGATACGCAGAAAAGGAGAGGAGCGCTGAACACAGGAGCGATGACGGGAACGCGGACGATCCCAAGAAGAAGAAGCAGCGGCGGCAGAGGACTCACTTCACCAGCCAGCAGCTGCAGGAGCTGGAAGCCACTTTCCAGAGGAACCGATATCCGGACATGAGCACCAGGGAGGAAATCGCCGTGTGGACCAATCTGACTGAAGCTCGAGTCCGGGTAAGAGGCCAGAGAGCAGGCCGCCGGCCGCCGGCCGTGCGTACAGTGTATGCAATGCATGCGTAAAGACGAGTTATTATAGTAAAAGTATTTGAGTATTCTTGTGTGATTCAGTTGACTCTGAGAACTTTTAACAAGATAAATAAATAGAATAATTTCAAAACATTGTCAAAAAAATAAATGAAATGTTCTATGAAATATCCACACACTAATAACTGTTAGAATGAACAAAACAAAAGTAATTTATCAAAAATTATAATAACAAAAATCCTAACCTCGCTAGATGTCAAACTGTCTGATCGTTGGGCTTAAATAAAAATAACTTTACGTTCCCACAAACATTTTCATGCAAAACTGACCAATAATTTGCCTGAACCGGGCCGTTTAAATAAAATAATGAAAGAAAATCTGCTCCACCAGGACGTCAACATTTTATAAATATATCAGCCGAAAACAACATCCTTTGTAATAAAATGTGGCAATAAGGTCTACATTTATTTTTTTTTACCCCGGGAGACTTTGTCCTGTGCTCGTACTGAGTGATACAGTGAAAATCCTCCCTTTTAACGGATATAATGCAAATTACTGCAGCGACTTTAAACTACTCGGTCAGTTACAAACTAAATATGTGATATAATTCAGAGACACGCTGAAGAAAATCCGCTGACAAAAAACTGGGAGCTTTTCAAAGCCGTAGCATTAACAGATATTAAGTTGCAGTCATCCCTGACTGTACGGTGTATCCACAAAGTAAGTCTTCCATTATTAAAACACGTGCGTAATTTTTCGGCACCGCGCGCATTTATGACGCAAGCAGGACTAAAAGTGCGCGTTTTAAAACAAGATTTCATGTTCACATATTTCACGATGAAAGTTTTGCACAAATAAAAGCTGCCTTTAAACATTTGGATCTGTTAGAAATTACATCTTTTTTTGAGGGTGTATCCGCGCTGCTGATGGAGCCAATGAGGGATTTGTCTTTTAATGACATCATCACCAGTTTGGACCCTTATTTGTCCCCATGGAGGAGACTGCTCATGCGGCTAAATCTACCTGGAGGTGTGCAATAGGATAAGAGCAGCATGTGATCATTTAATACGCTTTACAACTATAGTGGGGAAAAAAAAATCATATGTGAACAATATCTCATTCAGGCAACTTTATAAAGGAGATTTCTTACATTAAGATCCGTTTACAGTGGAAAAATAAATGATGCGAGTTCCTTTTTACTCAGAGTGACAAAACATTTGGACTCAATCTCCTTACACACTTTTTTTTTTCACACACTGGCGAGCTTTTTTTCCTCAAAGAAAAATGTAGATACAAGAAACGCGTTAAACACAAACAAGTGCAGTTGGTTTTCATTTACAGCAACTGGCGCCTGGCGGCTCTTCCTCGCAAGATGCGTCTCAAATTGCATTAAAACGCACACAACTATTTAGAATACAAGGGAAAAGAAACGGCCTTCACAGCGCTGGATTTTCTTTTTGGATTCTAGGTGGGCGATTTTTCAAACAGTGCAGCCTTTTATTTTGTAGGAATAAAAGGACAACATTGTAAAGAGTGCGGCGTGACACAACACAGCCTGGATACTTCTGATCCATGTCGGAGTATTTAATTAAATGTTTTGACATTTTAAAGTGTTTGGACTTGACCTTTTAAGGTCATCAGTGTTTAATCATGCTTGACAGATTATATAAAGCGACTGAATGATATTTGTGGCCTCGGCTCTCATGAATGGTACCATCGTTTAATTAGCTCCAGTGGGGATTTTTTTTTTTTGGACTTGTTAACATGACGTTAAGACCCGGAGTTTGTTTATTTTCCGCTCGGTGCAGGAAGCCGACGCCTCACACGAGCCGAGGGGGCTGCTGTGAAATGCAGCCTGCGTGTTTCCTCCGCAGCTCTCTGTCACATCGCTCATGTCTTTGTGGACAATTTGTCCGCAGCACCCTGTTCCCTGCGCGGCTATTAATAGCATCACTTGTAAACTGTTTCTATTATGAATTAAAAATGACTCGCAGAGTGCCGACTAACGGATATTTTGTCAGGTTTCGATAAGGTTTGAGGATTTCCAGAGACACGTTTTCTCATTCATTTACAGTCATCCCCGGTGCCTGTTTGATTCATGCTGTAAACTTGTTGATTTTATGTTGGGCAGACTGACCTGAGAGACACACACACACACACACACACGCACACGACTGTAAGTAAAACCAATTAAAATAACACAATAATGGATGTATTGAATTATCATTCTTCATGTGATTCATAAAATTTCTTTCAATTTCTTTTTTGTTTATTTTTTGAATTGATTCAATTATGTGGCGAATTTTTCAGTATTAAAAGTGAAATATTTAGAACGAAACCTATCACACAGAATATTAGAATATATATATATATATATATATTAAAAAACGAGAAAAACTGTTAACAAAAGTTGATTAATTATGTTTACTTTCACACTCAGAGCTACTTTCACACGTTCGGCTCAATTAAATTTCATTATCAATAGTAACGTTTGTAATAAATCATAAATATTAAAATATGAATATGCAAAAACAAAAAACAACAGCTTGAATTTGTGCGACTGTCACTGTGTCCCCTTTTTACAAGAATATAAATACGATCGGGAATTTTGGTAAAATACATAAAAAAGTTGCAGCTGCTCGTCTGATTTAAATTTTGGATTCAAGGATTTTAGTTAGGATTAAGACAATCAGGATTAAGTCCAGTTTGCTGGAGAAAACAAAAGAGCAATGACAGCATGAATAAATCCCCAGTATAAGACAAAGACTAAATACCGGGGAAAAAAAAATTTTTTTGTTGTTTAAAAAAAATTCACAAAAATGATTTTTGGATCATTTTTAAAAATTAAACTGTAATTAAATAAAAAAATCTGACAATGAAGTAAATTAAATCGTTGTGTGGGTTTTCCTCAAATAATTATGACAGAAGGTACAGCACAGGCCTTTCTCTCTGTATACAGTCTGTTATAAACAAAACATCTGAGAACATTAAACAGATGCTGTATTAAAGATCTGTGGGAGAGCAGCTTCACATTTTGAATTTTGCTGTGAGGCTTTCAAATGTGTCTTTTACAGAAGAAATTACACCATGCAAGATGAATGAAAGAATGGAAGATCATTCATTTAGATGTTTGTTTTTAGGTTTTTGTTTTTTTTTTTTAAATCACACACAAAATGTGGTATTTTATTTCAGTGTGTTCTGTGGCATAAACACTAACACACCCTGAAGGAAGCAACACAAAAGAGTTTAATACCTTCAGCTCTAAAAGTGCACGGGGATATTAATTTAATAACCACAATTAAGAAATTTGAGAAACCAAAAAGCTTATATCTTATAACAATATGCTGACTTTCTTTGTGACAGTTCCACATATTGTGATATTTGGAGAATTTAGACGGATGTTTTTTGGTCTGCCTAATTTTATGATTTACAAAATCCGGAACCAATAAATAAAATTCATATTTTAGGGAGGTTCCTCGGTAGCTCCCTCATTCCTCATGTGAGTGCTGTTATGCCAAACGTATTAACCGTGTGTTTCCTCTCCAGGTGTGGTTCAAAAACCGCCGGGCCAAGTGGAGGAAGAGGGAGCGGAACCAGCAGATGGACCTGTGCAAGAACAGCTACCTGCCGCAGTTCAGCGGCCTAATGCAGCCGTACGACGACATGTACCCGGCGTACACCTACAACAACTGGACCAACAAGGGCCTCACCCCGGCGCCGCTGTCTACCAAGAACTTCACCTTCTTCAACTCCATGAGCCCCCTCACCTCGCAGTCCATGTTCTCGGCGCCGAACTCCATCTCCTCCATGACCATGGCCTCCGGGATGGGCCACTCCGCCGTGCCGGGCATGCCCACCCCGGGCCTAAACAACATCAGCAACCTCAACGGGATCGGCACGTCCGGCATCAACTCGGCCATGTCGTCGCCCGCGTGTCCGTACGGACCTCCCGGCTCACCGTACAGCGTTTACAGGGACACTTGTAACTCCAGCTTGGCCACTCTCAGACTGAAATCCAAACAGCATCCAACTTTTGGATACAGCGGCCTGCAGAGCCCCGGCTCGAGCCTGAACGCGTGTCAATACAACAGCTGACGGGCCAAAAGTGGGGCCTGAATTTTACAAATATTAATAAATATATATGTGATAAAATAAAACCGGACACGGTGTCAGAGCTGATTGGCTACCTGCGGATGGGAAAAAAAATCTGAGACAACTAAACTGGATTAGTTGCAGTCATTTTTTTTGAAAAAGAGATAAAATGGATTATGCGGGTTAAATGTGTTTACCAGTGAACTTGCACAGCAATCGAAATGTCCAGGGTTTTTTGTTTTATTTTTTATTTTTTAAATGATGAAGACGTGTTACATTGCTGCAGTGTACATATATAAATGTAAATATACGTATACAGGCCTAACATATAAAAAAACTGACGCTGGGATTTTTTTTTTTTTTTTTTTTTGTGCTTGCTTGCTTGCTTTTGAAGACTGACTAAGGAGGGGAGGGAGGGAGGGAGGGGGGTTGTTCCTCGACCAAACCAGGATTTGCAAGAAAAAAAATAAAGTGTCGAGCCTATCACGAATCCAGACTCAATACGAGAGAGAGAGAGAGAAAAAAAATCAACATTGTACATATTTTATACTGCTTCTGTGTGCTTCTATTTACCGTCTATGCAGGACATCACCGGCCCGTTTGACCCCATGACGCCTCCCGTTCAGTGGCTTTACTTTGAAATGTTTTTTTTTTCCATTTTGTTTGAAATAGAAATCCCCGCATGTTAAACTTGAGTGCAACGTGTTTTGTACGATAATGTAAGACTTTGCAGAAGTAAGTTCATTAGCCTAAACTGTATACAAAAGGTGATTCAAAGTCACTGTGTTTATGGTAACATGTTTGTTTGAATAAACTCCAGGAAAAGAGAGGTTTATTTCAAGTATGTTTTAGAGGAGTCTTTGTTTAACGGGACAAGCCGCTGTGGTCCGTTTCCTCCCCCCAAAAGAGGAGCAAAATAAATAACTTGGCAACATATCGACAGCCTATTGATCCACTCAGTTTAAAAGGATTATCTCAGGAATATGAAGATTTCTACGGATTAATGTGACTAGAAAGTAATTATCTGATCTTTATTTTCTTTTTTTCTTGTTAATTTTAAATCTTATTTCTGCGTTTTTACAAAAAAAACACGACACTTTGTTTTGTGAAGGGAAATAAATTCGGTTTGTGCGCATTTTTTTCAAATTTCCTAGGGCATACTCAGAGTTTCTAGGAATTTAAAGTATATTTTTTCATTAAAAACACGATTTACTCACTAAACCCTTAATATTATAAGCCATTGCTGTGTGGTAACTGCGATAATCACTGTATTACAGTACAGAAAATAGCCCCACAAGTGCCTCGGATGACTTCTTTTAGAACATAAATGTCACAATAGACTTGATTATTTTTGCGCTCATAATACAATAATTACACAAAGATTTAACGCGGAGTTACTCGGGTTGAGGCTTGACAGGCGCTCTCACCTGTATGGACTCACCTTGCCACCATGTTAACAGGAACATACTGATGTGGTGAGTCTCAGCCTCGGATATCCATCTGGACTTTTTATGCCATCAGTAATATAACTTTAAAATTACCTTATATTCGAGTAGAAGTTGTTTATTTCCAGTAACAGAAAAGTTAAATTAAAAGGAACTCCAGTTTAAACGAACCAAACGCCTCCAAACCAACTATTTCCGCCTTTTGGCGTCATTCTCGCGCCCGTTTGTCCGAGTGTAAACGAAACAATTCAGCCAAAACCATATCTCGTTTTTGACACCTGCGGAGATCCTCATATCTATATTACTCACCTTCATACTGATATTAGCGCGCGGCACCAATGACGCAGTAATGAATGTGTGCTTTAACTGATAGTGCTCTGTGAAGGAAGGATGCAGTGATAAGTGGCGACGCTTAAATAAACCATTATTACAGCAGTTATTTTGAACCACAAGTCAACAAACTCCAATGCAAACTAATTTCTGATTTAAACTTTTCGTTCTTTAATAATTATGCTTGTTGTGTTTCACTCTTTGCTCCTGTAGTCCATTAACAAAAAGTTTATAGTCACTTATTATTTCAAATTAATTTAACACCAACACTCTCCGATCCTTTCTATTATTTCTCTTCATAGTGTTGTTATAAGGAAGTAAATCTTGATCTTATCTGTCTGTATAAAATTTCAAAGTCTCACATGTAAATATAAAATATTGCGCAAATATTTTTGCAAAGCCTGAAGCGCGTCCGTGACCACTTAAGTAAATATATCTTGTCCTTAGGTGGCCTATCCCTCTCCTATATCATTTATTATCTGTCAAATGTGAGTTTGTGTAAACCATAGTTTTTATAGTCCTATTAGAATTTATGTCAGACTCGAAAATGAGTTTGTCTTAAACTTTAATTCTGTGGTTTTATGGTAAATATTTAAGCCCCCATTCCAATTATATTTTATTTATCGTACCTTGTAGTGTGTTTGTATTCAAAAGCGTGTTTATGTCGACTTTTTTTGAAACATTTTTTCTAAAGTGACAATAATCTAGTATTTCACCATGACATTTATTGTACCTGACACGTAAAAGTGAGTTTATCTTGGCCCTTGGCTGCTGTTCTGCGGAAATTATTTCCTAAAATGGCTCTATAATATTCCAACAATATTTTACTTTAATATACAGTGAGTTTGTGACACGAGTTTGTTGACTTTGACGTCCAGTTTTGAAAAATGTATCTCCTATAGAGGCTCTATAATATTCCTATAATATTTTACTAGTGTGTGTTTGGCAGTCAAACATAAGTTTTTTTGACCTTAGTGACTGTTTCGAAATCACCCTCATATACTCCCTCAATAACAAGCCTATTCCTGTAATATTTCACCTGGATTTGTAGTGTGTAGACTCAAAAGTGGATTCGTTTAATATGAGATGCCTTTATGAAAATTAATCTCCTATAGTAGCTCTATAATATCCCTTTCATATATTGCCACATAGCGTACCTGACACTCAAGCGTCAGATACTTGACGCTCCGTGAGTGAACTCTCATTCAGTACTCAGGTGAGTTTCAATCAACCTGTTTGTGTTTTGGGGGGATTTTATTATAGTTTTATTTTTATGTAATTTTCATAGACACACAGTTGTTTCCGTTTCTTTCTGTCGCCGGTGCACTGAGGGGCTCTTGTCGTTGAGGTTCACCATTCATAACAAGTCACAACAGTAACATCAGGAGCGCGCGCGCCCTCAAATTCTTTCCTTGGGCGCGCCCGCGTGCACCGAGAGGCCCGAGATTTTACGCAGGGCGGAAATGCGCACCGGCTGTAATTGCAAGTAACCGCTTTGATTAGGAAATGTTTGACGAGGACGAAGCGCACTCCAGGCTCATAGTGATTGGTAACAAAAACAAAGCGGGCAAACTGTCGTAAATGCGACCCATAATACCTGTTTCCAGTTATAAATAAGAGCGTGAGGCGCCGTGAACGCGCCTGAACCTGGAGGGCAAAGTTCAACACGCCGCTTTAAAGCCGGTAAATATTTGAAGTGTTTCTCTGGTGAGGAAGTCCTCATTTCACCTAAATTACTAGAGATAGGGCGAGGGAATAGAATGGACTAGTGACACGTGACCACAGGGTTCAAGGCTACAAGTCAGGATTATTTGTCAAATGACTTAATTGACCACTATGATAACTGATGGTTGTGTGCATGTGTTTGTGTGGGAGAGTTTAACTTCACAGGATAAGAGCTTAAAGAGTAACTTCAGGGGAAAAGATGAGAACAAGTTAGACCAGAGATTATTCTGTTTTGATAATCAAATACATCTAAATAAGTACATTTTCAGGAAAAGGAGGCCAAACGTCCCTCTCTCCTGTTTCTCAAAAGTTTCCTGACAGTCTTTTAAAAAAAACAAAAAAACAATTCACAGAAGAAACATCTGCAGATTATTCATGAACACAAAAATATCTGCTGCCCCACAACTTGTGGACTCAGCGTTTCTACTTCTAACAATCACTGCAACCAGCAAACTCTAGTTTTAACTTAAAAGTGTAAATAATATCATTGGCTTTTCATCAGACTCCTTTAGTATCAATCTGTGCTCCTTCTGGCCACAGTGTATTAAAATAAGTCTTAAGTAGTCGCAGACAAAGCAGCCAACTGCCCCAAAGGCCCACAAGAGCAATTTGAATCAATAGAATTTGGTTGTATGTTTAAAGGAAAAATTTAACAAATCTCCACATTTTATATGGATGACTAATCAGTGCTGTTGGTAAAATGTTTGTACTTTGTGTAATTTACTCATATTGACAAAGAAAACTGAGTTCTTCTGCTTCAAAATCTCCTCTACTTACACCAATGATGTCATTGGCATTAACTAAAGGCATGCTGCCTCTCAAAAACAAAACTTTTCTATTTTTTGTCTTTGCTTTTCTAAGTGAGGGTCAGACACTCATGTGCAATGCATCTTGGTAAATGTAGGCAGTGCTCGCAAAGCCCTGGGAGCAAGAGAAATCATTTCTCTTGGTAAATGTAGCACACTGACGAATTTATAGTTTTAATAGACTATATTTACTATCAACACAGACTAAACGTTCTAAAAAAAGGAGAAAATTTTGCCTTTAACTGCAGTTTTAATAAATTTGGAACTCCTGGAATATCAAAAATGACAGGTTCTGTATCATCATGTTGTGGCCCTGTCATTGTTTTGCAGCAGGCGATGTAGTATAAGCAGGAGATAGTGCAAGTATTAAATATTTACAAGAAAGTGTAAGAAACAATAGCTTTTTTTTAAAATGTACTCTTAAAATTTATCATTCTAGTTTTTCTTGTGCTAATAACATGCAGGCTATTTTTTTTTTTTTATCAAAGTAAAGCAAACAGACTTACAAAAAGTTTTTGTTCTAAATGTAATTGATCGATTGATCTATGTCTCTGGTCAAATACTGAAGCTGCCATGAGACTGTAGGGGTCAATTGGGGCCCCACAGAATCTTTTTTTGTCCTTGGACCCCAAAAAAGTTTAACACGGC
>JAQNCA010000006.1:18194368-18205267 GCA_029783725.1 Acanthurus tractus | reverse complement strand
CATGTCAATCATTCTTCCTGGTGTGCACACAATGATCTCAGCTCCTCTCTTCAGCTCAGCAATCTGAGAGCCGACAATGATTGACATTATTAATTCAACGGTCAGAGTAAAAAACACAACGTTCTACTCTAAAAAGCAGTTCAAAGCTGTAATAAGATACGGCCCATTTCAAAACAAATCAGTGATTCCCAAGCTGTCACACTTGTCCTTTAGGATATCCTTTTATTTATGCTTGCAAATACTGTTCTCTCTTGTGTCAAAGCCAAATAATAACTGAAGAGATGTTAAGAAGTATAATCAGTGATAGAAGAAAAAACATCAAGGAAATAAGACATCAGCACTCAAAGTTTAACATTACAGCTTGTTACTTATGAGTGGAGTTTCTGTTTAACACAGCTGATAAAACTAAAAATGGAGGAGGACAGGTGGAGAGGTAAATAAACATTTAACATGAATGTGTGTATTTACCTGTTCGCTGATGCCCGTGCCTCCATAAACACACACCACCCTGAGTCCTAGAGGCTTGGAGAACTTCTTACACTCTTTGGTGATCTGCAGAGCCAGCTCTCTGGTTGGGGTCATGATTACAGCTGTGACAGAGGGAGGAAACAGGATGAGAATAGAGACCATGTCCTCTGTCTTCTACTGTTTTGAGTACCCACGTTTTCACAATATGTCAAAAAGTTTGTATCATTTCCTGCCAAGAACATTTACTGGGATGAAATTCTTAGGATGGCTGATGAAGATGATAAGAAATTCTGTGTTAGCATAACAGCCAGCGGTTATAATTAAATGAGTCCTTTTTTAGTCTTCCTTTGACCTACATTTGCGCCGTGAACCAAGTAAAGCGCAGTAGCAGGATAACACAACTCATCTTCCAACAATCCAAGTTCTCACTTTCTGTCTCAGTTATTCCGTTTCAGTTAATAACTTTCTCTGTTTGAATCGAGGCAACAGAAATAGAAAGTGATGCCTGAAGGGAATATGAAATGATTTGTCTCTTACAGATTGGACCCTCAGACTCCTCCAGGGGCCTCTGGTCCATGATGTGTCGGAACATGGGCAGCAGGAAGGCGATGGTTTTCCCACTGCCGGTCTTGGCGATGCCAATAAGATCTCTGCCCGACATGACGGCAGGAATTGCTTGGGCTTGGATGGGTGTCGGCTTCTCATAGCTGTGCCTGGGTACATTTGAGAGAAAGGAATATAATTTCCCTTTTATGAGAGAAACTTTAAAAAAACACTTATCTAGTGACAAAGTTTGCACGGACAAAAAACCCATCTTTGAATGAAGGGGTCTTAAATCAAAGCTCAAGCCATTCATACACAGGCAGACTTTATAACTATCTGTTCATGAAACTGAACATTTTCATGACAAGGTCACTGATAAATAACTGTATTGGTCTGACACAGCTGGCTAGTACATCAGATTTATCATCAGTAAAACTTACTTCTTCAGAGCACTGAGGATCTTCATGGACACCCCACACTGCACCCAGGTCTTGATGGGTTTGGGACAACCTTTCCCCTTAACAGTAATCCCTTCCAGTTCCAGTCTGTATGCAACTACATCTGTATTGATTAACACCAGCCAAAAAAGATAGTTAGTTAGGTGAGGAAGGTCTAAAAAATTACGACAAGGCACTAATAGAAGTTTCTCTAAGAAAACATTGTGATTAAAAAAAAATGAATGCAATTTTAATTGCTGAAGGGCAGAGCATTTTATTACCTATATAAAATTGTATTTGAAAAAAAATCTCTGTAGCAGAAAAAGACTGGACCATAACTAAAATCTCAAAGTCCTCTGTTCATGTTACTGACCTTCTGGAGTCATTCTGGCGAGCTCAGGAACCTCCACATAGAAGTTTTTGCGGTACGACTCATACTGGATCTTCCCATGGTCAACAGGCTCCAAGATCTTCCTCTGTTTGGTCTGGAAACCTGTCAGAGCTGTCTGCAGATCCACTTCCTCCTCCTCTGATGAGTACTGTCAAACGCATAAATTACATTTCATTATCAGGATCTCCATTTATTACAACAGACACACAGTTAAGATGTGTCCTCCATCTCAAACAAAACACCAAGTAGGGTTTAAAACACAAAAACAAACAACACAAATAAAAACTCACTTCCATGGCATCCTGGTCATTCTCCATTAGCTCTCCCTTCTTCTTGTGAGTGTGAGGTCCTTTCTTGGTTTTAACGACTGTCACCACTTTGGTTACTGTCATAGCTCCTTTCTGTTAAAGATGATAATAAAAACATGCATATCATCTAAAGCAGTCACAAGTAAAACTGATGTTGGACAATAAAAATGCAGGTTTACAGCAAATGCAAGGGCTTTTTGATATCATTTTAACCTGTGCAGTACAAGCATTATATGGTGCTTAATTTACTGTACTTTTCTGCTTAATCAAAGCTATAATTAGTGAGTTAAGTTTATGACCCTTCAATGATCAGTAACTGCTCCTGTTGGTGTGAAACTGTCCTTTAACACAGTTTGAAAGTAATGTTTTGTAACCCCGACAACATTAGCATCAGAGGATTTGGCTACAGTCTTGAGAGATGCAGTATTTTATCCTTGCACTCACCTTATCGTTTCCTTTCATGGCTCCCATGTTGAACTTCTTCACCTCCTGTTTCACTTCTTCCATGTAGGCGTCCAGGGGATCCACGTCATCCTCCTCGGTCTGCTGCTCCATGGGGGTCTCCTTCTCCTTCTCACCATCTTCTTTCTTCTCCTCCTTTATCCCCTTATCCTTCCTGTCCCCCTTCCCTTCCCCATCTTCGTCATCGTCGCCATCCATAGGAGTTGAAATATCCTCATCATCATCTGAAATGAAGAGTCAGTTATAAGTTCTGGTCAAGCAAATGATTAGCTGATAAATGTAATTTTATAAGCTTGTTGAATTGTTTAAAGTGATGACCTGAACATATTTAAATTAAAGTGTTTCTGATTATTTTTAACAGTGCTTCCTCACCATCATCATCCTCCAGGCTCCATTTCTTGCCCTGCTTCATCTCCTCAAGTTCTTTCTTGATCTCTCCGATGTTTTCGATAGCCTTCTTCCTCTGCTCTTCTCTCCACTTCTCCACACGCTCCTTCCTCTTCCTCATCTCCTCCTCTAACTTATTCTGGTCAAAGTCTTGCTGCATGTGTGGACACAAAGGAAAGGTCAGAATAACTTCCCCATGTACTATGTGGTGACCCTTTAAAAGTTAGCAAGAATTTAACATGGGCAACTTACATCCTCAACCTTTTCATCCTCCTTCTCCTCTTTAATCTTTTTCTTGTCAGATAAAGGATCAATGTTGTCTTTCTCATTGCTCCTTGACCTGTGGGGTAGATAAAAAAGACATTGGGAAAATAAATTAAGTAAAAAAGTAGCCTTTTGAAGTAAAATCTGTAAATTTTTGAAAGTAACATTGAAGCGACCAACATTTTTTTGTGGGAAAAGACACAATTTGGGATCCAAACAAACTGACGAACAAATTTTGTATCTTATTAATGCTAACTACTGTTCACCAAATGATTAGTAAAATGTGCAAATCACATTAATCTTTCACCTCGTTTAAGTACAATTTCTGGTTTATGCAGTCCTGTTTTTAATATATCTTAATTTGTCACCATGTGTGACAACATGTGTTGCTAAACTACAAAAGCTGCACCAAAATGGTGCATTATTCTTAAAACTACTTGATTAAAGGAGTTTGTCTACCGGGGCTGTAAATTCTGTCTTTAAATGTATGGGTTTGATTTTTTTAAGCCTTACTTTTCATCCGGTCTCCTGCTTTTGCTAGGGCTACTAGATCGCGACCTCCGGGCTCTGGTCCTGCTGCCAGACCTCCTCCTTTCTCGGCTTCTGGATCTCCTCCTTTCCCTGCTCCTTGAACGCCTGGGCGGCAAAGGCAAACATATGACATGAAAATAGAAAAGACTGTAAGAAAACAACACACCACGTGTATCGGTCCTGTGCTGTAAACATACGATGACACAGATCACCCACCTGGCTCGTTTTCTGTCTCTGGACCGGGACCGGCGGCGTTCCCGACTCCGTGACCGCTCTCGCCTGCTTCGGTCTCGGTCGTCTTTCTTGGAGCGTTTGTCCGGGGAGCGACTCTTTGATCGGGTGCCTGACCGCCCCCGAGATGCGGAACGCTTCCTGTAGTGTCTACGTACCAAGCATCATAATATTCATGTTAGCTAAAAGTCGGCTAACTAACTATTAATGAAAAACTACATTTACAAGCCATCTTAAATTATATTCCACCACTTCAAAGAGATTTACTGCTGATCAATAATGCATTAACAGCGGGATGTCGTAGCTAGCATGCTAACAGAAATTAGCCATCGAAATAACAACAGCTCGAGTTTACCAGCCTCAGGAGTTAGTTACAGTCTATTAAACCGAAGACACAAAAATAACAGACTGAATTAATTATGGCGACATACCTCGACTCACGTCCCATTCCTTTTTAACCAAGTATGCTCTTAAGAAAAACTCAAATTTGTTCGCCAGTAATTACGACAGTGGTGCGGTTAGTGTCGTTCAACTTGTACGTAAGAAAACTGCGACAGTTCAACTCTCAAAGTTGTAAGTCAACAAGCATAGAGCGCCACCCTGTGGTTGGAGTTCAGAAGGCACTATTAGAAAAAATCACAACCACTGTGGCATTTTGTTGTTTTGATAAACTAACTCACTGGATTTTAAGTTTTTATTGATTTCTTCGTCTATTGAACATTGTGGGATTTGTAAAATAAATTTTTCAAATAAATTAAATAAATTGCTTCATCTTGTAAAACAGCATTTCTGATTTGCTGCCCATTTTCATAATGTAAGCTTTTCTTTATTTTGTTGGTGAAATTTTGCTATATGAAGCCTGGTGTATTTCAAATTCTGAACTAGTCAAATGAAATAATAAAAAAGGTAAAACATCTACTGAAAGCTTTCCAAAGCTTTCTTTAAAAAAAATCATGGAAGAGCAAGTTTCTAACAAAGCTTAACACTGTGCACTGTCCTGTTTATATATCCACCTACCTTACATAAATTACTTTAGAAAGTGACAGTCAAATCACAGTATGTCACACAAGTTTTATTTATTTGGTATGAATTGTTGGGTTATTCATTCCTGCATACGTTTATAAGCAGAGACTGTTTACATCATGTCAACACTTAATTTGTTACTGGAGTTTAAATATGTAACATACTGTAAGAGCCATTAAAAAGTTACTCTGTAAACATTATCAAAAACAATCAAGTAGGTCAGACAAGTCATAGGATAAATCACACCAATTCATTTACATGACAAGATTCATACTAATAAATTAATTTGAATGAATGAGCACATAAGAGCACAGAAGTAGAGAGTATATATGAAGTTTGACTGTATGAGGCTTGGATAAAGCAGAGCAGGACACATCACCAGAATTACTGAAGACAAATAAGCATAGAAACTTCCACTACCTCACATTCTTTTGTAGTGACAGTTCCTTCCAGTAAAACCCCAAAAATCCCCATCGTTTGCACTGTTCATTTACATACATATACAATGTGTTCACTGCTCCATGAGTCTCCTTCACTGCGTTTTTAAGCTCATGGCTATGCAAAATCTTAAAAAAAAGTCCACATTCAGGACTAAATGCTTGTTCTGACTTCACAATTTTTAAAAAAAAACAAGTTCATAACACAGGTGGACCCTTCTGATGACAGATCACAAAAGAAAATAGAAGGTCAAGCACTGCTTTTGAGGAAAGGTCACAACACAAACAAATATGATTCACATCCACCAATTCAGGTTGTCAAGACAACAATTAAAATCAACAGGAACTGAGAAATGTTGCTCCATCAGTAAAGGGTACGTTTTTTTCAATTGATGGATGATAAGCAAGGCAACAGAGCTACAAAAAAACATTTGTTAAATGTGCTTAAATACTCAAACCGTCTTTTTATCTCAAACTGACTAAAGGCTGGATAACTGTGTGTATGACTGTTTGTGACTCTATTTGACTTTCATACAACAAACTTTCAGTTTAATGTGGTGGAGTAAAAAAAAAGAAGAGAGTTTGTTTTTTCCCTCTATTTAAAGTACGTTTGCTACCTTCAGCAGTTTATTAGAGTTCAGATTCAGATTTTGATTGGAAAGAGCAGAAAATGGATTGACCCTTGTCCTGCCTGCTGTGATGCACGACTCACTAAAGGGAAAAATAGATTTTAACAGAGGCGTATACTAGTTTGCAGATAAATTTCCTCCAGCAGTAATCATAATTTTACCAGCAGATTCTCTAAACAGTCTTTCTGCTTATGACCATAGTGGCCGCTGTTTAGCAAAAGTTAGCTCATCTCACCTTTGTCCCTGGCTAGCTGGGTCAGGGGGAGGGGCCAACTGTGAAGATCGGTTATGAACAGCAACTGAAAATCCTGAATAATGTACCTTTAATAATCTGATGCAAACACTGAGTTTTTGCAGAACGACTTAACGGCAGGAGAAAATCCTGTTTTTGCTCCCCTCCAGAGGTTTAACCTCATTATGTGACATCACTGTTTGGTGCCGTTGCAGGTGCAACACACTTGAAATGTTCAACCAGAGAGGGCTGTCAAACATTTTATTTCAGCCTGGTTTTTAGTTACCATAATTGTTTATTTTTTTGCATTACGTATTGTAAAGAGTTTTTCTGATGTAAATCATAGTACCTTTATTAATCACCAGTTTGCAAATTTTCAGGGATTCGGCATACTTTAGCCACATTTTGACGGGAATTTTTATCAGAATTTTCAAATCAGTGATGTGATTTCGGTTTTAAAAATATCTGCCAGCCCTTTACAAACACTAGTGTTTTGCTTTCAGAATATAAATTGAGTTTGTGGCTGCCAGACTGATGATGGAAAACACTGTTGTCCACTCTTGAATATGACATTAAGCATTTTTTGTGCTGGACTTGACAAATAAACATCAGTCAGCACAATAAATGTTACTGTACATTCTGTGAACAAACACACACTGTTATTCTGTTTCTAAGCTTCGGTCCAAAGCATAAACTGGAGGACTGGGACAAACACTGGACTCTCCGAACACATGTAGTGTAGCTGTAGTGGACTCCTGAAGCGCAGAACTGATGAGCACTTGCTTTGCTGACACGCAACCCTGATTATAAGGCAGCGAGGATTCATTTCCGGACTGTCAACAACAAACCCACGTCAGCCGATGTAAATGACCATGCCTTGTTGCTATGGGAGACACGGGGGAGGGACACTAAGAGTAGAGGGGCGGAGCTACTGAGATCCTTCAGGCCCTTTATGGAGTCTCTGAACCAAAGAGCTGCAGGATCTCGTGGGAAAGGATGAAGGTGAAGAAGTAAACGCAGAGGTCCGCAAAGACGTCGCCCATCCTCCTGTAGGTGTCCATGGAACGGTTGATGACCTCAGCGGGGATCCCCGACAGCAACAGGGCGGCGGTCAGCACAGTGGTTTGGGCCTTCTTCTCTACCTGGAAGTCAAGGTGTAAAACTAAGATTCAAAGCTGTAACTGATGATTATTTTCTCATTACTGATATTTTTTTAAATATGTTTTTTGTTGTCAATCTAAAAAAAAAAAAAAAAAATCACTGTTTTATATGTCATATATCATTTCTCCAATCTGTTAAAAACACAATGAATACAAGTAGAAAGTTAAGGTCAAATTTACAAGATCGGGAAAGGGAGCATAAAATATCAACACGTGCAAACTCACCTTTGGAAAATATTTGGACAACCCCATGTAGGCCAGTTCAAGGGTCAGAAATGGAGCAAAAATTGACTGGAATGCAAACACATGAGAATCACATTAAAGATAAAATAATATCATACTTTTGATGTCAGATGCTCTTTTATTTATTGGGGACTGATTTAAGGCCTCAATTGTGTACATGAGGTGTGTGACAATCCCACAAAGTAAATGCATGTAAAAATCAGCAAATAACATGTCATGTTGCTTTTATCTTTACTGAAGAACACAAACAATCAACCTAAGCCTTAGCCTAAAAGGAGACTATAGAAAATTGTGCAGGTGAGGGTTTGAAATGTTTGTCTCTTTACCAGATATTTGCAGACAAAAACCCTGACAAAAACAGCGAGGAGGACGCTGCCGATGAGCCTGAAGATTCTGAAGGGATCAAACTCCTCTGAGTCTGACCCTCCATCCTGAGCCGGCTTCTCATTGGCTAGCTGACCCCGTAGTTTCATGGCATCGTCGAAACGGGACAGGTATTTCTGGAGGCCTCGACGCGGGGAGCTTTTGAGGTCGTCTGATACCCGTTCACCCTTTGGTCTGTGTCGGATCCCTGCGATTTCCTCCTCCAGAGAGCTTCCATGTGGCTCTGCGATGCCTGGCAGGGGTGAGCCCCTCCTCTCAGGGGTGGCGCTGTGAGAGCGGCTGCCATGACCTGTAGCCTCTGGCAGGAAGGGAGACGGTCTCGGTGAGGATGAGGATGATGACCACGGGTCTGTCCTGTCCAGGTCGAGGTGGAAGTGGGGCTCTGTGGGACGCCGGGACGATCCAGCTGCAGATGTGAGGCAACATCAGAGACATAAGATTGGACTTGTGCTGAAACATTCAGTCTAATAAGAGTAATACGAAAGGAATTTTACCATGAAAAATGACAAAACATCTAGTTAAAATCTCTACCATATGACAACCGGCTGCTTTTTCCAGCTTCTTATATTGCACACTGAATATCAGTGCGTCATTATGAAGGGATGCAGATCACAGGAATTGAGATTTGATATTATTATTAAGACTCTGTATCAAGACACTAAAACATATGGTGGAGAGGTTTTGATGCTTAGGTCCTGTTTATGTGGCTGCACCTGGAAACTGCATAAATCCATAGAGTCTTCATGCATAGTCATCCTGATTGTTATGGTGTAATTTTATTTTAACGTTACTATTGTACTATATTTCCCTCCTCGGTTGCTCTTTCCAAGATTATTTCCATTCTCCTCCGTGTAAAAAGTAATTTTTGTAAGATTTTTCTAATACGAATTAAGGATCTAAGGACAGACGGTTTTGTAATCTGTACAAAGTGTAGAGCCCCTGAGGGCATATTTGTAATGTGTGATATTTGAAGTATACTTCATAGGATTGACTCAAGTTTGCAACACGACTCAACAATAGTGAGTCGTTAGAAGGCCTGAAATCTTAACCTTATCACTTATCTTAGCATACCATTGTTCTCGGACTCGTTTTTAGCGTAGCCCACGATTCTGTTCATCCTGTCCTCTGAATTCATGAGCAGTTTTCTCCTCCGGATCTCTGCCCTCCTCTGCGCCGCCGACAGAGCACCTGCTTTCTCCTCGTTTGCCTCTCCGGACTCCATATTGAAATAAATTAGCGTTTACCACAAATTAAATATACCACACATTAAATAAACAGCGATTCAACGGCTGACTGGCGACGGCACAAAAGCCTCAAATCACTGAATTAAACGGTAAACATGACGGAGCGTTGTTTGAAGAGGACGCACATTGATGACGTCGCAACCGAGCGTTACAAAGTGGGCGTGGCGCGTCGTGATTCCACAGCGCTGATACGCGTGAAATTGAGACGCCTGATAAAACGAGGTGTGGCTCTCTGCTTCTATTGTACTTTAAATTCAAAGAGAATAAACACACGAAAACTAATTAAACACCGGCAGGAGGCAGCTTTAAGGGATTCAGACTGAGAGCTGAGAACTGAGGGCTTAGAAACCACCTCATCAAGCCTTTTATTATACGGTCTCTTTATTATTATTTTATTATTTATATTTATTTTATTAATAATTTATTTCTCTTTTATTGTACAGTCTATAGGGACCACGCGACGGGGCCAGTATTGAAAACTAAATCTACCACATGTTAATTTATATAAAACACAGGAATTAGTGTTGACATTCCTGTTTATTAATACCTTCGATTAAAAAACTAATTAGCTTTTCAAGAATCGATCAAAGAAAGGCATGTCTGCCACTGAATCCTATGCCCAAGAGCTCAATTATTTCTCATGAGGAAAAGAAACCCTGATAAAAGAAAAATTGCATTAAATTTGTTTATAAATCTGTGGAAGTATCAGAATTGTTGCAGGTGAATTACATCATGATGGAGCTGCAGCATCTGATTAACATGCAGATGGTAAAGTTACATAACTGTTATTATTCTTTCTTTTTTACTAAGATGCTGGAAAAGCAGATGCTACAGTTGGTTGAGGGCATGTCGACCTCAAGTTATGATTAACTGTGAGTTCAGAAACCACATACAGTAACTGAGATTTATGAAGTAGAGCAAGGTGTATGCAAAGCTTATTAAACCTGAAAAAAAGAGTGCATACATTTTTACTTACACAAAATACCAGTCTTGAATGCAGTCAAAGGTTTGTGCATCTTTTGGTCCCTGGAATAGGACGTGGGGCTTGTCATTCTATTTAGTGTTTCAGGGAATTATAACAGTGAATCTCGATGCTTAACTAGGAAACATGAAAAATACTAGTCATTATTTATTTTTGGCCCTATCAATTAAAAGTCTGAAAAACAAGAATTACTTTGTGAAAAAAAGAGGTTTGATATTTCTAATTTCTTCCCCCTAAAATTATCCTAGAAACACACTGTGAGGGTCATAACCCCTGGGCTCAGGGTTGCCTTTGAGAAACTGCATTTCCATAAACCCTGTGATACCCTTATGCAAAGATTACATAATCATTATTGCATACAGAACCTGCAGTTACACAATTGTGCAGCAGTAAGCAAATTACCGGCTTTAATCTGATGAACTGCATAAGGTTTTAAATTTGCAGCTTGTCCACTGTAGCTTGGCAGGTTCAGTAATAAAAATTAATTTTCAATGAAATTAAGTATAATTATGGATAGAAATGAAATGAATATATTCATGCTGG
>JAQNCA010000006.1:18172821-18184416 GCA_029783725.1 Acanthurus tractus | reverse complement strand
TGACAAATTGTTTGCCCTGACTAATTCAGTGCTTCTCAAATAGTGGGGCAGCCCCCAGGAAGCATGCACAGCAAAACTACCGTTTGCTTTTTCATAGCTGTACCAGAATAAAGTGTAATTGCACATCTGCTACAGTAGGTGGCAGTGGCACTTTCACGCTGCTGTGTCTTGGGCAATCACTGTTTTCAAAAGTCATTAGGGGTTAAAATTTATTCATTCTTGCTTAAAAAGATGACAAACGATAAATGATGGAAAATACATGAGCTCCAAAGACGCATCTAATCGATCGTGTTTTGAATTAGTTGCAAAGCATGAAGCAAAGCATGAAGCAAAGCATGAAGCAAAGGCGAAAGGCGAAAGCAAGATTTTTTTGCGTACTTGTAACAATTTTATAGACAAATGATACTATTTATACTCGTGGCAGAGGGTGGGGGGGCGCAAAATGTTTTCTTCTTTCTGGAGGGGGCTTAACAGAAAACAACTAAGAAGCACTGCTCTAATTCAACCTCAAAAGCTTTGTTTATCTGAAGTCTAAGAAGTTTAAGTGAGTGCTGGCTAACTGTTGTCAACACCGTTGCCTTGTGTTGTTCATGCAGATGCAGCCACGAACCAACTCCTTGTAAAACAGAATTTTGCTTAGTCATTTTTCCATTTGTTATTTCGAGGAAATACAGCACATTTAGTTGCTACACTGTATTTGTTTTGATCACATGTCCATTGCCTAAAGTGCCCTCAGTGGCAGAAGCTCTTTCACATGATCCTCTCTCTTTAATCACTCCTCCTCCCCCTGTCCTTACCATCATTGACCCGATAGCACAGGTTGCACTTCCACCTCCTCTGGTCCAGGAAAGAGACGAAGGGGTTGATGTAGGTTCTGCAGGATCGACACCTGACGATGGTGCTGGACGTCACCACAGGAAGCTGCTGCAAAACAACGGAGCAAAACCAGCTCTTGGGTAAAATGGGCTTCTGGCAAATTCATTTTCCTGTTTGTGACAAGTTGTAACTGACACTTAGCAAAAGCCTTTTCTTATCACTGTCCAAATTACACAACGTCTCTGTCGTCTGTGTCCTCTATTAACACAGGAACAAACACAAATTCATTCTGGCACATTTTGCCCAGAGCCTGATTTAGTCAAAACCTATTCTGAAAATTAGAATTACCACCTCGTATGACTCTACAAAAAACAGTCAAAGTGCAGTTAACATCTCTATCTGTCCAGACTCATGTTTACTGAACATTAGAGGGAATTTTAAAATAAGCATGAGGTTCATTTTTGGGAAAATAGATAAATAATTTGTAACACAAAAAAAAACTCTGTGCAAACATACATTCACATCATAAAGTTTAACTAGTCGAGTTTAAACTTCAGCATAAACTTCAAAGAAATTGGAGGTTCGGAAAAACTTAAAGGTTAATTTACTGCCTTAAGTGTATGCACATCAAATATTGAACTTAGGAGTTACCGAGAGGTCTTTGAAGGGGTGGAGCAGCAAACCCAGTGGCAACTTGGCTTTATTGAGTAGACTCTGGGTCTGAGGGATGCTGGTTAGCGTACTACGAAAAACCCTGCAGAAACACACAAACACAGAGGTTCTGCCTTAATACATCATAAGTTGACAAAATGAAAGAGAATAAATATACAGACACATGCTGTCATCAGTAGTTCACTCTGGCTTACTCCGGGTTGCAGTTGATCTTCTGCAGATCCTGTGTGAGGCAGGGTGTCGGGGCAGGGATTGGACTTGGTGGAAGCAGGTTCCTCTCCTGCAGTAGGTTAACCACTCTCAGGGCCTCTGGGGTGCTGGACTGGAGGCTCATGGCTGCCAGGGACGGGCTAAGCTGGGCTGGCCCTGGGCCACCAGGTGGCTGAGAGATGAGAAAACAACAAGCTATTTGTTTGATCTATTTGCCAAAAAGTTGTGACAGCCAAATCATTTAGCACCTGTGTTTCGACTGACTGGAGATTCAGTCACAAACATCATGAACAAGCCGACAAACACATTTTGCAAAATGCTCCAGCACTGCTCAGTTAGCGCCCGTCTGCGACTCTTCTCTCACCTGCTGGTATGGCTGAGGTGCTTGAGTGTAAGGCTGCGTGGCGGTCTGCATCGCAGGGTGCATGGAGGACGTGGCATTGTGGGGGGTTGAGGTGTTCTGGTACCCAGGGGGGAGGGAGGGGTAGTGGCCCAGGTGCCGACCCGGTGGTCCGGGCTGTGCGAGGCCCGCTGTGTAAGGAAAGAAAACAGAAATGAGTTCAGTTTGAATTTAATTTGTGAAAAAATGTAAATCTCTTCTCAGATGTTGAGGTCAAATTTATTGAATGTTTTTTCTTGCTTGTAACTGATCTAATGAAGACCAATAGACAAAAACCACAAAACCTCTGACTGTGGCTCTGAACTCCAAGCTTCTACTCAAGATAAACGTTACAAATATCACATTCATAAAGTGACTTCCTGAGCACAGCATGAGCAGAGAGAAATAAACCCTGTTGCTGTCGGCTGAAGAACTCTGGACTGTGTTAAACACATATTTTACAACAAGTCCTAAGCTTCTTCACTTCTTCGGGAGAATTCTACAACACTGTTTGCTAAAAAGCTTGAGAAATGTTTTGTGGACTTAGACAGTTCACTTGAATTTCCATCTGCAAGTGAATAAGAAGATAATGACTGAATTTCCTTTTGGGAGTAAACTATTTCTTCAAGTCAAATATTAAGATGGACAGCAAAATCTTTAGCCAAACAACTACAAGTACACTGTATATTTGAAGTAAAAATGTAAAATGATCCAGCAAGAAAGGGATAGGATTAAACAAACTACTTAAATATTTACTAGATCAAATTAACTATTTGCATTACTAAGCTATAGGAACACCCAGACATCCACAAAGAGAGAGTGAGATGAGCTTATATGAGTTTTAAATATTTTACAAGCTATAGCAACATCCTTATCAGGTCAGTGATGGTCTTTGTGTGAGCTGTACTTCACTGATGTTGTGCTCTAAGTATTTATGTCCTGCAAGTGTGTAGTTGCTGTGAACTTCCGCTTGGTAAACCTAGCGAGCCTGTGCATGTGTTTGGTGTGAAAAGAATTCAGTAAGTGTCAGAAAATGGCCTTACCCATTTTGTTGTCAGCATGATTATAGCTGTTTGGAGCTTGTGGGCCATTGCCAGCCATGTTTCCTGTTTCAAAGTAAACACAGATGTGATGTGAATAATTTGAGTGACACTTCACTATTTCTATCTCAATGTGCTAACCACAGGCGATAGATATGCTATGATCTGACCTACGAGATACATGGAAGAAGCATGAAAAGGAGTGCTAAGAAGAACAACAATACTGATGATGGTAATTGATGGACGTCTTTAAATGAAATATTAAAAGTTACATGGATGATATGATGGACATGGATGACCAGGAGAGGCAAACAAGCTATCAACAGGATATGTCACCAGGGATGCACTTACACTAAAGAAATACTGGGCTGAAGCATCACTTACACCCAGATACATGAGCACACATTAGAGAGATCCAAGCAAAGCATCTGAATGAATATCTCCACTAATTTTCTTATGTTCTTTATTTCTTCTTTTAGGTTTTCTCAAGGAAAAGGCCGTAGCACTGTATCAGAGGAGTTTAGCAAAGCTTTATATAAGGTATCAATGACATGTGCATCCCTGGATACAATGAACAACAACACAAAGAGGACGGGATGGGCATCACAGCACTAACACAACATCTAACAGTTACTGATAGATTTGGCCACACCTGGACATTCAATATCCCCTTCCTGACAGTCAGGCTCAGTAGGGGACAAAGTGCTGTTAGCAACCCCGCCACACTGAGCTGGCATGTGGGGGAAGGAGGGGAGGGAGAGAAGTGACATAAGGTGATGAGAGCAAAAAAGATGTCTGGTTTACAGAAGGACACAGTGACAGAGCCCAGTAGATACAATACAATCACTCCATTGATACTTCTCTACTTGCCTTACTTGTGGTTAAAACCTCCTGAACATCTGCAATTGATCTGAAACCTGCTCCATTTCCTTTTTTTGTTTAGCACAGTTGAATCAAACACTTTTAAAATAAGTGACTAGCCTCAGCCTGCTGCGATTACACCAGGTTAGTGGCACCTTTGAGACCATTCCAAGAATATCAGACAATGCAGAACATGAATAAACACAGAAAGTGACCTGGTGAGTATATAAATATTTGGTTGTGAGGCTTAGGGTTGCTGCATTTACAGGGTTGCCATGCCTGAGGACAGAGCACAAAAACCAACATGTCAAGATTAAGGAAGGAAACTAAAAAACAAGAAAAAAAACACTCACCATCTGCCCTGAGGGGTGGAGGTGTGGCATTGCCCATTGGGGGTCCAGCGGGAGGCGGTGTGGGTTTCATGGTTGGTGGTGGGCCTGTAGGTGGTGGGCCTGTAGGTGGGGGGCCATAGGGTGCTCTGTTTGGTTGGTATGTGTGGGGGGTTAGGGGATTCATTGGTGGAGGTGCAGTGCCTAGTGAAAACAGCAGTGATTCTTATTAGGAGTGCAACAACTTATCATTTTCTAATCTCATGATTTTTGTTTCTGACTAATCTTTAATTTGTTAATTAGATTAAAAGTGACAAAATATGAAAAGCCGTTCATCACAATTTCCAAGAGAGGAGAAAGCAGATAATCTTGTTTTGCATATTTCTTTGATTAATGACTCACACAATGAATCACATACTAAAGTTGTTGTTGAATCAAGTTTCAACTGACTCCTTATATCAGGCAAAACTGCACTGTGGGTAAGTAAGGTGATTAATGTTTTTTAAACTATGACAACATTACTGCTTTTTGTAAAACAAGAGCACTCTCGAGTGTTGCCACATATCATGACAGGGGCATCTGAGGCACCGCTGATGAGTAACATTATAACCTCTGACCAGAGGCTACAACAGCAGGTGGTTATACTGACCCGCAGCCAGCTAATGTCAAAACAACAACATGACCATCTTCATTCACACACCAGCCACATCAGAAGTGTCTGGATTCAAATAAAAAGGATACTTACACCATTATTTTTAGTGCATAGTGTTATACCATGCACTATTTCTCAGGTTAATTACACTTTCAGCAATGACAGAATTGGGTAAGTTATAGTTTGAACAGCAAATTATTATCAATTCAAAAAATCTATGATTTCAGGGTGGTGAAAAGTATAAACTGGAGACTAGACTGAAACAGGGCTGTATGCTAAAAATGAAAATAATCTTTTTATAACACGTTGTACTAAAACATTGTGCATAGTACTTTTTGCATTTTAAATTAGCACTGTGACATGCTACATTCCCCTGAAACATTTTACTGACAAAATACAATGTGACTGTTAACATTGGAGGCTGGACCATATTTGACTGTACTGTGCAATTCAGCAGCACAAATGAGCCAAAACTGTCAGACAGAATATGGTGGCTGATGGTCAAGTACATGACATTTAAGAACTGCTTTTGATGCGTGGCATTTTGATGTGAAAATTCCCACTAACACCTTGTTATTTCTCCGGTTGGTAGCCACTTTCATTATTAGCATTGTACTGGGGAAATATGCCCTGATGGTGCTGCTGGGAGAAAGGCCAAGTCAAGCAGCACCCTCATGTTAGAGGTGTAAATGCGTACAGCAAATTTCAAGCCATTATAACCTTAAAATTGAGAAATTCCTGATCACGTGACCACTGATTCAGTGTAGAAGGACTGCACTAAATAAAGCTCTAAAGAAAAATCAAGGTTAATTTACAAAATGCTATGACAAATCATTTAGACACTGTGGCTGCAGATTACACAACCAACTTCATTCTTGCTCATATCACTTCCTCTAGAGAAAATGTCAATGACTTGTTGATATTAAAAGCTACTGAGATTCTCCGACAACTCATTTTTTCCACTTTGAGCTAAGCGTTTCTTAGTGGAGACATCGCTTAAATTATCTGAGCAAGAATTCAAAATACTACCTGAATCACTCAAAACCTTATTCATGTCCAGAAGATTCGGTTGTGCTCATTCTGATAATATCACCAGTAGAAATCAATCATTTTATCAATACAACCTGTACCAATAACTGATATTAAAATCTGGATTGGTCCTAAAAGCCTCAATCCGAAGTCATATCATATTGAAAACAATAAAATTCTTTTTTGCACTTTGCACCAGTTCAGAGTAAATGAGTCTCTGTGCCTGAGAGGGAGCCAGAAGCAGCAGCCAGCCAACATGTTCAATGTAGGAGCAGAGGGCAATGTCCAACTCCAACAAGTCAGCATTCTAGATATGCATATCTGTTGCACATGTCATTGACAATGATGGTGACAACAGACAAGACACACCAGTGGTGCTATAGAAACCATCTTGATAGGGACAGTGCGAGATATTTCAAAAAACTCAGTATTAATTGGCTAAAGTTAATTAGCCTGATTTTATTGAGCCTAATCTATTGTTTTATTGACCCAAGTAGTGCTTGCATCATTAGCTTTTCCATTACTTATTTGGAAATAAATTTTTACTGTGTATCTGGATGGTGCAGTTTGGACTTGAGGGGGCATTTTTGCTCCTACCTGGCTGGGTGTACCCCTGCGCCGAGATGGGGGGCATTCTTGGACCTGGGGGCTGAGTGGCACTATGGGACCCATGCGTTGGTGGTACAGAGCTGTAAGCTGCCGATGATGGTGGCATTGGCGGCGCATTTGAGCTTGCAACTGCATTCACATGATTAGCAACAGGACCACGGGGTGGCGTGTTTATTGAAGTCGGTGGCCCCATTGGTGGGGCTGTGTTGAACTGCCAAGCTGGAGCCATTGGCTGCTGCTGCTGTGCTGGGTTTGGGTAGTAGCTACTTGAAGACACAGCAGGAGGTGGAGGTGTGGCCTGTGCAAGTGGTGGCCTAGGACCAGGGCTAGGGCTGGCAGACTGAGGAGGGGTATGAGATGGAGGACCTCCCATAGGAGGCCTGGTCAACAACTGCTGGCCTGGAGGAACAGGGTAGGAAGTGAGTGGGGCACCAGGCTGGTAGGAGCTGACTGGAGGAACAGGTTGGTATGGCCCAGAGGGGTATAGTCCAGGCCCGGGTGGTGCTGGAGCTTTGGCCTGCATTGGATTGTAGGTTGGTTGATGAGTCATGCCGTAGCTGACCCCTGGCAGCTGCTGCAAGGCAACTGGGTTCTGTGATGGACCTGCAGAAGACAAGCAGAGAAATACAGCCATGTTAGAGGAACTTACTCAACAGGTTGATGTTTATTCAGTTATTTTATTTTTTTATACACAAAACACCACAGATCCAGTCATGTCCACACTGGTAAAGCCAGCAATGTTACGGATTCTATATTTCAAAGGGGCATTTGTTTGAGATTTAAGTCTCTTTTAATTGAATGTAATCCTTGAGGTTAAATCTGTTCACTTGAAAATGTTACATGAAAAACACATGGCTCATTACTGATAGTAATGACAGCAGGGGAAAATCACTCGATCAAATTATCAAATAAAGACAGTGTTAGTTTTTGCCATTACCTTAAAAAACAAACATTTCTCTATTGGTCAGCAGAACAAAAAGAGGTGGGCCAGAGTAGCAATTTACGGAAATAATTATGTTGCCTAAATAAAATCTACTAATAGACAATAGCATTTAAATTGCAGCACTGTGTCACTGTTGTTTGCAACCTGGATGGTTGCATAATGCAAACACATTCGCTCTTATCCACTTAGTCCTACACTACATAACTGGAAGCAGAGCTCAGTCAGCAGAGTGAGATGGGATTAGAAAACAACTCTTCTCAATGAGCAAAGATAGACGAAGGAACGTAATCCACCTCAAATCTTTGTTCTTCCTAAGAGGAGAATTTAAGAACTAAAGCTCCTCGTCAGTTACAGCTCTCACCCAATCAGAGCAGTCTAAAGAGGAATCCAACCTCTCAGCCAATCCCAAAAGAACCCATTAGAGGAAGACAGCTGGAAGACTGAGATGGTTTAAAAATTTGCAAATAAAAATGTATCCAAAATTAGGGTGTGAATAAGAATAACACCAGTTGAGGAGACACAAAGAACCTTGATAGACTTGTGGAGCTTAAAAAATAATTTAAGTACAAGTCATTTACTGAATGACACTGATTGCAAGACAGGTTTGGAAGGGTGAATAAGAACATACAGTATGTCCACAAATAATAGCCAAGAAATTTAAGTGCAACCCTTAAACTGACTTGTCTTTTTAAAATAAGAGATCTTTCCCAGGAGAAGTAGAATAATACAGTTATTATCAAGGATACTCCATAAGCTTACTCCTATACTGCAAGCAAAACTGTTCCTCTACTAACTTTAAATGCCTATCAAAAATTATCTCAGGTTATTGAAGGACAGTGCAGATAGACACCTTCAACGTTACTAGTGAGTACCAGTGAGGTTACAGAAAAAGCATTTACTATTGTGGTCTTTCTCCACATTCAGCCAGTTATGACCGCTGGCCACAATGACATCAAGTGGCTGTATGTTAGGAATATGCAAGAAAATATAAATCAGCTCAATGTGAGACTATGTGAGTTGTACCTTAGGTTGGTGTACCACGGTTGGTTTCAGTCCTTGCACATTAATCTTATGGTCAGACTGTGCTATTACTGTTATGCACATCACTCGTGGAAACATTTTAGTAAGGAAAACTGAATCAAGATTTCACCCATTTTCTCTTTTTTTTCAGGATTTGAAAACATACACTATCCAGCCTCAGTGGCTAAATTTCATGTTTTTTGATCGCTGTCAGCGACACATTGTCTCTAGATTGTTCAAAGTTCAAAGAACACAGCTGAATTAACATCCTTCATCAGTGACACATCTGATACAAGGAAGATAATAAGATTAAAAGGGAATGTAATGAACAGCTGTAGGTACAGACACGTTTATCTACAGTTATAGAAAACACAGAGTCATTATAATCTTGAGCTGCAGTTTCCTCATCAGATCAGTCACGTGCATCAGTAAGAAAAGCCACTGTTGGCTGCACACAATCACAGTTTTCTCAGCTGCCCCTGTTTGCCTTATGATTGTTTTTTCTCACCAATAACTGAAACCCTTCGCAAACCTACAACCGATATCAAACTAAAGTAGATTACTGGTTAAGCCTAGAATAAGCACAGCAGCTACATATCTGGATCGTCCCCAATGTGCCACATGTACAGTTAAACGCAGAACGCAAATGTGCCCGTGCTTAAAGTAAGCCTTCAAAAAATCAGCATTGCACAACAGTGGGGTAACTAGTGGACCTGTACGTTATGCATCGGCAATAAAGCTACACGGCAGGTACCTAGGAAGACAGATTAAAAAAAAACAAATACCAGGAAAAGCTGGTTTAAGGTTTGGTTATGACAGGAAAAGTTCTGGCTAACCAACCAGCTTAACAGGGGAAGAATAAGTGCTTAGGTAAACGGTGTGATCCGATCATCACTTCTGTGTTCACTGTGAGAAGATTGGCCACCTGACTTAAAAAATATTGATGCCTTTCGTTTGTCAACCTGTTGGTGTGTCACCTGGATAAAACAGAAGCGGCGAAAACTATCTAAATTTACTTAGCGAGGCAGGTGTAAAAGCTCGTATTCTGAAAAGATAACTTCTATTTTTGCCATCTTAAGTCAGTAAGGTAACACGGGTCAAGATTAACCGCAATTATCCCGGCGTAACTGTGCCTGACAGCTCGCTCTCGTTGGGCTACCTCAGGTCCCAGCGTTACTAGCAATTCAGGTGGCTAACAGTTAGCAAATAGCCACAGCGTCAACATTTGAGAACGGCTGCTAGTGTTAATGTTAGCTTGTACTTACTTGAGCTAAGCGAGTTTGCTAATGTCAGCCACTTTGACTTGTCGTAACTTTACGAACATTTCAGTGTTACTCACCGTTCGCATAAGCTTGTCCCGTCCCTGTCCCATTCTGAGAGTTGAACCCCGCAGTTGACATCTTGAAATAGACACCAGGATCTAATTTAGAGGTGCTTGGTTGGCGAATAGCTAGCTGCGTCTTCAGCTAGCTACGTTAACTAACGTTAGCTGGTATCCTCGGCGAAACGTTTAAACCTGTGGCTCGGACGATGTGCCCTAAGTTCCGCGCTGGGATCTACGGTGACGTCTTCTCACTTCTTAAAAAGTTGATCAGTTGATTTGTTTTCGATCACAGTTCCATGGCTATTACAAAAAAACCCGTTCAACTACTAACGGGTAACGACAGGCCTTGTCAAGAGTAATCGTGTGAGACACTTCTCCTCTTTCACCGGAAGTAGGGATCACCCAGATCGACGTAAAAATCGTCGGGCATGCGCAGTGTGTACACGTGGCATTTCCTCCGGTGCTCTTTCATTTTACAGTGTACTGGAAACAAGAGTTGAGCGTACAATCCTTGGTGTTATGTTAAAATTTTAAAAAACTGCACAACTAATTGGATCCCGTTGGCCCACAAAAAAAATCTGCCAACCTGTCGACGCAGATCTAAAGATAACCAGAGCAACTGCCATCAAGACAAAAAGTGTCATTCTAGTTTTTTAAAAGAGGAATTTTGTCATTTTAAAGGCAACATAGCAAATTCCATTATCTTAAAAACTTTAAGCCACCTTTTGTTGATCGTGTGGTTCACCATAATAGTCACAGTTACCATATCAAATAAAGCATGAAAAAATATGTGGAATGTTTGTCTTGAAATCGTAAATTAAGTTTAATATTTGACGACTCTGTTGTTTCAGTTCCCCTACCGGAAAGATGTTCGTGAAACATAAACAGGAAGCGGCTGGGCCGAGATTTGGGGAGTAGTTGGACGAGTAGGACAGCCATTGCAGTGTCGTGGCTCAGTAACAAAACACGAAAAAAGAGAGAAGCACCTAGCATACCGCAGGCTCTCTTTTTTTCGACCGGGTGACAAATTTACATGACTGTTAGAGCGAACAGTTTCGTTATATTACTCTACACCTAAACAACGGGTAAGTTTTCTACGATGTGATTTCTTAACAATGTTGTAAAAAGACGCTCGTGAGGATGTCCGGCATCCCGTGTAGCAAATTATCCCGGCTCCAAGCGATGCTACGTTAGCATTGCTAACTCAAGTTGGCTAACTCGCTCTAGAGCCTCGAGCTGGATATACACTTAAGTTTACCCGCTGTAATGTTCATTTTAACATTGATACATATAAGTGAAAGGAAAAAATCGTTACAATTTCTGGTGTCTGGTGTTATTTGTATATCTGGGAACTATTTCTTAAGCTAACTGCTGATTAACTAACGTAGCCTGTAACTCATCGATGCAACGTCGCCTCAAGAGAAAATGACACGTAGCTAGTGGCTTCCTGCTAGCAAGCCGACAAGCCGGCCTCACCCAGGCTTTTCAGGAAAAATACTTAGTATATCACTTGTTAATATATAATGCCTTTTATTAAGATTATTGGGCGCTTTGTAGATTTTTTTTTGCCGTACCGGAACATGTCAGAGACAAATTATCTACGTAGCATTAGCAGGTAAGGTAAAGGTTAGCCAACTTCACTGCTACGTTGACAGCGGTTATGATAGCTGGACTTATTTTGATACCTGAATTAACGGTTTTCATTGTCAAT
>JAQNCA010000006.1:18136030-18153887 GCA_029783725.1 Acanthurus tractus | reverse complement strand
GATAGATAGATAGATAGATAGATAGATAGATAGATAGATAGATAGATAATTGGCTAAACAGGCAAAATTTGACTGATTTGTGTACAATCTTTGCTTCTTTCCAAGAAATGCCTCATTCCTCAAAAGTAAATAAATCTCAGAAAAATAGCCAAGTAACCCCAACACAACTCATCGAGCCATTTAAGTTTTGCCACAAAATTAAAACTCAGCACAACATTTTTTGTTTGTCCATATTTGTTCATCAACAGAGTTAACAGAAGGGCAGGTTCCCTGTGGTCTTAAGAGGACTTCATGCAGCCATTCACAAGCTAAGATAAGTTATAATAAGACGCCTCAGACCATTGTGACTTCAAGTGGCCACACCTTCTACAGTTCTGCCTCTCCTGGTTGTCACTAGTAACTGGTCAACACTGGAGTTGCCTGTCAATCCTAAATTGTTGTGCAACTTCAGCCTCAGGTTCGGTCTCAGGTTTCTCTGTATTTGTCATGAGGCCACAGATGATGAATCTTCTATCAGCTGAACCTTCACAGCTCATTGCTGAAAACATAAACCCATTTTGCAGAGTTACAGCCTCATCAACAATGTCAATCCCATGTTGGCCTTTAGAGGGAGACAAACACCTTTGGACTGTTGAGTTAAACTGGTGATGTAACTGATGAAGTCAGCCCACAGCTGATGGTTCAGAGATGATGTGTTTGTGGGACTTCGGCATTTATAGACTTACATATTAGAGCACAGCCTTTGGGTCAAATAAAGAAACCCAGTTTTGTTTCTCTCCTGCTCAAAATGGTGCCATAAATAAAATAAAATAAATGCATGATACTAACTTGGCGTCTTCCACATAGTTTTTGTGCTTTCTCATCTTGGAGGTTCACATGGTTATGTTGTCCATCATGGCTGCACCTGCTGATGTTGTTCCAAACTAATGGCCTCTGCTACTTCATTATCATTATTATCATTAATTATTGTGCTATCATGTATAATTACAAACTCATTCTTTCATAGCCTAACTGGTCCAGACAGAAGTTTCATTAAGAGTGAGGTTTTTGCCTGTTAAGAGGAAGTTTTTGCTCACCGCAGTCACCACTTGGTTGCTTATGTGGAAGTGTTTGGTTTCTGTGAATAAAAGAATGTGGTCTAGACCTGCTCTCAATGCAAACTGTCATGAGATGACTTCTGATGTGATTTGGTGGTACATAAAGAAAGAAATGACTTGAATGTAACAGTTTAATTTACTGTTGTGATATTTTTGTGTATTTATATATTATACCTATAAGCAAGGGGTAGTTACATAGACGTACAAGGCATCAGGGTGCAGTGATGGCAGCCTCTGACAGAAATACACTCTTATACATCAGAATCTGTACAGTATACGATGCTCTTTATCCTCAGACCACAAATTCAGATAAGATTTGAAAAAACTATATGAAAAACATTAACAGGAAGAGCAAAAGAGGAGAAATGTATTCTGGATCAATACAGTATAATTGCATTATGGTCCAGAGGATGACAAAACCACCAGTTAGCGCTGCATGAAAAGTCAGAGGTTAATAGAAATTCTTACTATCCTAAAAAAACAGAATTGTCAACCTGCTGATGATTGTAAAGGGAAAAAAAATCAGAGAATCACAAATTTAATAAGCCTTTTTCTCTTGGGACTAATATAAAAAAATTAATTTCAGTCTGTCGAGCAGTCTGCTGATGTTTCAGTGTGTTGGGCCCCAACAAACTTAAAGCACTCATGCTGAAGTTAAAGCTCTCACTCTACTGAGGCACTTTCAATTTAAAGATTGAATGTTGTTAGTGCAGCAATATTCAATTGAAGCCGTTCTTATAAATCAGGTTAATGTACAGTTTTAAAAAATGATCTTGAGATGAAGCAGAAAATTCAATCACAGGATATTTTAACATACGAGGCCCAGGGGTCCTCTGCTCACAGTCATCAGATTTACTTTATCAAGGCTGTGAGTGATGGAGAACTGATTTATGAATATTAAACTCTGGCAACTGAACCCGATCACTCATACAGGATGTGAGTCTTCACTGATTGTCATCATAAATTTTTAATAACAAAAGTTTTATGTTTCAAAACACGTCTTTAAATCCTGCAGCGGAAATCAGTGCCCTTCATTCTTAGCAAGACACTGTTGAATAGAAACATCTTATTATGAAAATACTAAAACTTTTATTTTAAATGAGGTGTCACTTAGAAGGGATCTTCTTCACTCTGATGTGATTTTTTTTAAGGAAACTTTAAAAAAGGATGAAATGATCATGTCTAGCTGAAAGAGTGAAACTGAAAACTGAAATACAACTAACATAGTTGTCGTGGCAATAAAAATACCAGTAGCAGTACTTGTTTTATCAGTAATAACAGCAGCAGTAGAGATTGTACTTATAAATTAAGCTCACTTGTTCTCAGCCTCCCTTCTTTTTTATCAAGCCTGGCCGGATCTTGATCGTACTGAAAGCAAATCAAAAACCTAAAAAGATGCACACAGTTGTTTTGATGATCTCTTTTAATGTTTAGGATCTTTTAAAAGTAAATACTTGGATGAAAAAAAAAATGGACGAGGAGTTAATTTAGAGACCAAGTATGAAGCGTCTTCTCTAAATTTGACTTCCTCGTTACAGAGAAAAGAGTCTGACACTGTGAGTGTGACTGTTGACATGTCTCGTACATTATAATGTGTCAGGGACAGATGAAACACCACTGAATGGGAAAACTGAGGCAATTAAATGACAAGCAGGAGCTCGAGAGCAAAATAAATCACAATGAACAGAAAGCAGTAACATGAATTAAGGGTCTTTTTTTTCCAAATGTTGTGAAAAATCCTTCAAGAGATTTTATCAGACTGAGTTGAAACCTGGTCTGTAGAATCTTAAGATCCTTGACAGGGTCAAAGTTTTCAAAGTGCAAAGTTTTCAGATGACACTGTTGAGTCTTTTTTAAAAAATGTTGAAGTTCCTATCTGGTCAGTTCATTCACCCTTTTATTAAATTCTCTCCATCTTTCACTCAGTGCTCCATTTTTTTCTTTCAACTTATGTTGCTCCTGTACTTTTCCTGTCTTCCTTGGTGTCTCTCTTTAACCTTCATCCTTCATCAGTCTGGTAAATACCTCTGAAAGTGAGAGTAACACACACATGAACACGCAGGCACACATTAAACACACACTGCAAAAACATTAAAAGCTATTTATAGTAGCGGATGGAGAGGAAAGGTACACAGGCCATGGAGATGTGTCCTTCACCACTGCTGTGAACAATGCTGCCTGCCAGACTCACAGACATCCACACAAAACACACACATACACACACGCATACATACAAAGCAATGACACACACACACACATGTACACACACACAGGCTCGCCAAAGACATGCAGGACTTTAATTTGATGCCATATGATAAACAGGCTTATATAAAAAGCAGCGTACACACAGTAAATGTACACATTTAAGCTTATACACACACAGTCACACATGAACCACATGCAGGAAGTCAAGACCCTTGAATGCACACAGAGTTAATGAAGGTCTCCTTACCAGCTATGTTTTCCAACAGTGGATGATGGCTCTTAATGTTGAACTGCTAAACAACAGACATGAATAAGAGAGAGACGTATGAAAGAAGTGGCTGCTGGATCAAGTTTTCCGAAGATTTTCAGAAGTTTTGAATTAGAAAAATAAACTTTACCACTAAGCTCTGGTGTGCAAAGACACTGTTAAATGTGTTCACCTTGTTGTATCTTTAACAGCATCATAAAAACTTTGACAGTCTTTGCAGTGAGAACATAGAAATTACTTTTTTTTGTACCAAGCTTACAAAAAATATACGTTACAAAGCCGTTAGTCTATTCACCAGTGCTTTGTTAAATACATTGTTTTCCATGTGCAGCATTTGGGAGGTGAAGTGTCTGCTGATGCTGTTGTGAGTTATTTTAATTATTCCAAGTCATATGATGTTGTGCCACCAGAGGGCAGTACAGGAAGGCAGTGTAGGGTCTCTGTCATCTCCTCCATCCTTTAAGCCCCCCTGCATCTACTTTCTTTTGCTCTTAGTGATGGAAAAGCTTGAGCTTTCCAAAGCATTGATTGTTTCCTAAAGTTACACAGTGAAGAGAAATGGATCAGAAACAGTAAAAACCTCGGTGAGAGGACATAAACAGTGGTTACTACTGCATTTATTTACATTCACCGTTTTAATTGTTGGCCTCTGTATGTAGCTCTTCATCACAGAGATAATACTATTGATCATATCTATTACTGACGAGTCCACCAGTTGATCTATCATTTTGTCTTTGAAGTTTCATAAAATAGTAGAAAACACTTTTTAAAAATTCCCCAGAGGCCCAGCTGAAGTTTAAAACCCCAAAATATTTTGTTTATTATGACATTTAATATAGAAAAGCATCATATCTTCAAATTTCAGAGGCTTGAACCAACAAATGCAGAAAGTTTTTTCTTAAAAATTCTTAAACAATTGCTTTACTATTAAAAAATATTACATTCTGTCAATTGACTAACAATTAAACTAGTGATGATTATTCTTAACCTCACTCTAATGTTGTCAGAGTAAGTGTTATAAAGTGAAGTCGTTTTAATCTGGATTTGCCGCAGAGAAATCTCTACTCGCACACAGAGAGCTGGCAGACTTTATATTTGCATGTGCTTAAATGGCCAAGTTTTTCCAAATGATTTACAAGTTGTATCAACAATTTAGATTCACTGTGGTTTCATATTCTTCTTCTGTACACGGCTCTGAAGCTAACAAAGCCACAGCACACAGATAACAGTATCAGCCGTCAGTAAACAGAGATTACTCACCTTTGTTTGTGACAGTTGTGGCCTTTAAGCAAACAGACCATCTGTGTTGCATATCAGATTTAACCATGTGGTCTGTCCTGGTTCGCTCTATCATATAATCATTAACATTTAAACATCATGTCTGGTTCATGCAGCAGAGATATACAACTCCTGACCAGCGTGCTCGATCAAAACTTACCACAATCCGTTTTTCATTTGTGTTTTCTGCAAAGGGCTAAAGAGGCATGTTCTTGTTTTACTTTTGATTTAAATTCTTCATGCAACATTTATGCCTGAGGGGAAAGAGCTACTTTATACCATGCACATCTTTAAAACTAGATTCCAGTTGAATTATTTACCAGAGGGAAACAAACAGTCATCTGCTGGATTACAAATGAGGTTCGAGTGCATTTTCTCCAGCCCTTCTCTACCTCAAGTGCGACAGTAGACTCGACACAGAGCTCGATGACGGGTCACAGACTTTCATACTAGAAGCAGAGCATCCTGTTGTCCTCATTCTTAAAAGGTGATCGCTTGTCTTATAAGAGGAAAACGGCAACCAAATAACTATCATGGCAAAAAGGGCCTGAGAGGGCGTTTTGTAGCTGCTGTGATTTCGCTCTCAGTAGTGAAGCCATACCTGCAATATTAAGCTGAGAAACCCCATAATCACAGTGGAGAATATATTCCTCAGGGCATCATAGCTTTTATGCAATAATAACCAACACTTTGCTTGCGAGTGTTTTTCCAGTGCTAGTTTGCACACTTGCAAAGAAAATCAAAAGCACAAAAGGAGCCGAGCCTACAAGCAGATACGACCGGAGTCCGGCATGAATCACTGGATCATATTATAATGAATTAGAAATGGTGGAAGATGAAAGTACTTTAATGTTGCACCTGAGAGGTTTGCAGTTGGGTTACCACTATTTCTTCTTCCACAATTACAGAAATGAATCTTCTGTACCTTTGTGTTCTTCTGCAGGACTATGAGAGAGACTGGAGCCTTTTCCAGCATGAATAATGTAAAAGGAAAAAAAAAGATTCTAACATTTCGAACTTGTCCAAACTAACGTGTCCGATTTCAGGACAATGGGAGAAAACAGGAGCCATTTTTTTGTCATTTTCTCATCTTTGTTACATTACAACAATTTAAGCGTACGGACACAAAATAAAACAGTTTTTCCTTTTATTCCCATGTTTGTAAAGCTCGCAGTAAACAACTTTCCAGACAGTGCTCGTGCATCACTAACTATTGTGTAAACTCCTTTGAGGATATTCTTCTCCGGGATTGAAGGCATGTCTGCGTGTTGATGATAATTGGCTGTCAGAACCACAATTACTTTGAAAGCAGCTCTGCAGGATATTATTCTTTAGTGAAGCAAGTTACTGAGGAGAAAATACAGGTAAAGTCTTTGAAAAGTTGGTAAGAGAGCAGCATGTACAGCATGTTTAAGAAGTTTACAGACAGATGATTTGTCACCCGTGACTGTTTGATGAGCGAGTTTGTCTTCATGTATGATTCCTTGTTTTCCTCTTATTTCTTTGTTGTTTACACCTGACAGGTGCATGTGATGCAGATTTATTAAACACCTGATTGTCACTCCCTTTTGTTTTCAAAGGTTTGGAATATTTTTGTGAATTTACTACATATCTAAGATGTTTATTTCAAGCTTGGTCCGTCTTAATTAACACAATGAGGACTTCAGATTTCGTTTTTCGACTGATGCAGAATTTGACATAATTTACTGAAGCACTAAGTCTCGAAATCAGGAAGGATGAACTTACAGCTTTCAGGACATTTCAGAAATAAAAAAAAAATCTTAACAGCAGTTTATATTCACCACAATCAAAGACAATAACATAAAAATACCAGAAGTAGTCTAACACATTGTTTCCAAGTGTTCGGTCGAATCTTGAGCAGAGTTTTGGTGCACAAACCTGCATTCTTACAGAGACAATGTAATGTAGTTATCAGAAAAAGGCTCATTTGTATAAAGTCTACACCTGCTACACCCAGACTGGTCCTGTGTGCATTAGTTAACCCTTTAATGGTTGTATTTAAGACATTTTTGACAAGAAATGATGGCTGTTATTAGAGAAAAATGTCTCTTTAGATAAATCTTCTACTCGACTAACTTTGACTTTGGTGCTTCTGGCAGCAGACAAAGCAAAACTGGTCTAAAGTGTCATTTTGTCTTGGAGAATTAATGAAGATGGATGAAGAAACCTGCTGTGGAGCTCGGTGGTAGCTAACGTCTGTGTGATGTGGCCATCATGATGCAGGTTACCAAGCACCTCTCAGATTTGAACCTCAAACTCCAACAATCCCGACCAGTTTCTCAGCTTTCTGCCTTTAACTGTGAAATCCTGTGGAGTGAATTCAAAGACGGCGCAAATAGAAAAGAGGTACGCTGTGCATTTTCATAATCTGTGAGAGAAAGAACATCTGAATTTCTCCTGAGTGCATAAAACTCCTCCAGGCGTTTTGGAGAGAGATTTTAGGACATAAAAAGTAAACAGGAGGAAGTGAATGTATTTGTTTTGCCCTTTAACGTGCAGTTCTGTAAAGCTTTGCTCAAAATTATGAAAACAAGGCTGTTGGTTTCTGATGTTGACATTATTTATGCATCAGACGAAAGTGCATTGAAAGTTCAGAGTGAGCACAAACAATTTAACATTTTTTGGGGTAAAAAAATCCACTGTGAGGTTTTAATATGTGGACTAACATGTAAATAACTCTCATGTACCATCTTATGCACAAAAAAAAAAAAAGCCCATTAATTGGCTCCCTGCTTTGTCCTTCAAATCTCCATTAAAAACAATCCATCAAACTTTGCAAACAGCTATTATTTGCCAAAATATCCCAACCAGATTTTCTGTCATCACTATCAGTTACGGTTTTACAAATTCTGTCCTTGTCAGACTCTAAATTTATAGTTCGGGAACTAAAACTTGCCAGCACAGTGGTCCATGTCTCTCTCTCTCTCCATCTGGTATTATTTTTTCATAGCCTTCCCCACTTTCCCCCCCCCCGACACCTCCACCCTCCTTTGACTCTACTAAGTATTTATAAAGGGTCTCATACGGGAAGCGCTTCGTCACTTACTGCAGAGCGGTCTGGACCGGGACCAAGAGCAACAAAAACAAACTATATATCATGTCCACAGGGTCTGATGTCTCTCTTTCTTCTTTTTACTTAAAGCCAAGTCCTCTGCTAAGTCCGTTGTTTGTTGCTTTAGAGGAACTTGATGACTTATAATTCATCAGGAACACATTAAACCCTCAGTGGCCTCTTTGACATTTCAGCCTGCTGTTGTTCCGGATGCTTTCAACACCCAACATATGAAAATACTGGTGTATTCACGCAGTCGATGAGGATCTAAAAGGGAACAGGGAGTGAAAAAGAGAGTTCAAGCGTTTGTGTCAGGACTGTGACGATCCACTGATGTGTTTATGTTGTCGCTGCGTGTGTGTGTGTGTGTGTGTGTGTGTGTGAGTGTGTGTGTGGGACAGTACTTCAGATTGTAACAGATAGAATTGTTTAAACCCTCGAGCAGAACAGCCCACCTCCTTCCTCTGTCGGTCGCTGGACGTCCTGAAACTAATGTGGATTTCACGGTTTCACAGTGGTGGATGTCAGCTGCCAACAGTTTATCCTAACACTTTTCTGCTCTCTATTGATTTTTCAACAATGTGTCAGATTAACTGACTGCCAGCACAAAAAGGGCTGTTAAATGGATGCCTTGACATTTTGAATTCTCGTCTGTCATTTTTCTTCGGAGGGGAGGAGAAAACTCCCGTCTGCCTCTTGTCTTTTGGGCTGGGACAAAAAAAAAAAAACTTCACACATGAGCATCCCTCATTGAGCTGAGTGTGTGTGTGTTAGCAACAAAGCTACCTGAAGGCTCAGTTTGCAGAAAGTTTCATAAAATTACAAGAAAAGAGTTTCACTAAACCTCCTTCATCAGTACCATGAACGATAAATGATGCACCAGTGAAACTTGATCACGTGAGACGACAAGTTTCCGGAAAAGAAAAGAAAAATTCACACAAACTAATGCAGCCGTTAGATAGAAGTGGCTTTACGGGAAGAAGATCAGTTTATTCAAATTAAATCCAAACCTCCATCATCGTCAGAGCTTCTTTGACTCACTCAGTCTTCAGCTATCAGCTGGTGATCCCAGTAGATTTCTCTCATGTTTCCACTGTTTCAATCAGTCAGGCTTAAATATCAGCACCGCGGGGGCCATAAATCAGCCGACAGACAGTTTGAGAGCTGCTGTCGAGATCATGAATGAAGCTGCTAAATGACTTTGTTGTGTCACATCCTGCATCTTATAATACGTGTGCTGTGGAAAACACACATAAAACCAGAATGCAGCGAACAAACTGTGTTTATTATGCACTGTTTTTCAGTCCATGAGGTAATATCTGTATGCAATCATGTGTTTTCACAAAGTGATCAATCTCAACCATCCTCGCCTGGAAATGACTGAGAATGATGGATGCTCCTTTATACTAAGCCATCTATCACCTGTTACATATGAACCTGTTTACCTGTGGAATGTTTAAACAGGTGTTTTGAGCATTTTACAGCTTTCAATGAAAATCTGTTGCCCTTTTTTCAACTTGTTTGAAACTGTCATTGGCATCCAATTAAGAATAAGTGATTATTTTTAGACATCAATTAGGTTTGAGGAGAAAAAAACACTGAATTTATATCGTCTATGTAATATTTATAATTAACTAGACATAAAAAAAGATGAGCAAGTTTTAACATTCTGTTATTTATGTTTATGTATTTATGTATTTATAAAAAATACATCAAACCTAATCAAACCCTTATTGAAACAATGGTAGTAAGAAAAGAGGATCCCATAAAATAAATCTAAAACAACGGAAACTAAATCAAGATTCTTGTTCAGGATGAGATTTTTTTCATGAAGTTGATCCATGTCAGACTGAATTTTAAATGTGCCAGAAAATCAAATATTTCTTACACATATCCATTTTTTTTGTTTCATTTTATGAACTGACCCTTTCAGAAAATAAGATCAATTACCCCGCAAATGAATGAAGTGGAGCAAATTTAAATGAGGGATTTTTATCTCACCACCAGGAGCTCTCTTAAACAGCTTTAAATTTCCTCGTTTTGGTTCCATGAATAATTCAGACAAATGCTCGAGTTATTCCTAGTCAGCACTGCAAACTGTGTGGAGGAGAGTTTCCCAAACTGTCATGTCGCGGTTTAAATGACTGAATGACACTCGGCACATTTCTGTGCAGAGAAGTGAACTGACTGAACAGCTTTTTGTGAATTAGGAGTCTTCTGGATCGCATTTTCCTTCTTTCAAATGTCTGTTTATAATCTCAAACACTTCATCAATTATTCCCAGATCACATTTTAATAGGGAGGCCACAAATTTTTATAGATTTTCCATTTTCTGTCAGTTAGGAGATGCTTTAACCTTTGGATTTTTTTAATCATAGAGCTCCAGCACATTACAGAAACATACAAGTTTGGAAGTGTTGCTCTGATTGTCTGCGACCTGATTATTAAAGATATTCCTAGAAAAAAAGGTTCTATTATTATCAGATTTAGTTAAAATTAGGGTTTTTTAAAATTTTGAATTGTGAAAAATCTGACGTTGACTTAACAGAAACCATCTAAAATCTACAATAAAATGCACTGAGCAAATACATGTTAACACTCCATTTCTATTATTTGTATTTAGAAAATATCAAAGAACTTTGACTGGATGAAGAGTCAAAATAATCCTTTAATAAAAAGTTAATATGCCGAATGCTTGTGGACTTAGAACCTGATTGCTGCTATTAATATTTCATCTGTCTGAAAAGGATGATTTGTTGAGCAGAGACTGAGCTGAATCCTAATTAGTGGAGAAGATGCGACGTTGTTCAGTACTGCAGCTTCACTTCAAGACTTGGGCAGAAAGCACAGGTGTGTTTTTGCATGAAAATCTTGCCTACTGCAGCTTAAATTACTGCTGCTTGTAAAAACACCAGGCACTGTGGCAGGTGCATGAAAAAGTTTGAGTCCCCTGTGGCGCACTCGCATCTAAAACTTTATCCTGCTGTTTCCCAAACACCATCTGAGGATGTGAAACTGGATGGCAGAAACGGTGGAATAAAATATAATTTCCACATTGAAAAGCAGCATTCAAAGCTCCTTTTTTGAGGTCCCTGAAGTAGCGATGGGATAGTATGTTGGTAGTGTAACCAAACAGCAGCCTGAGCCAGTTAAACCCTGACAATGGGCTTAAAAAATAACATTTAGATTGCAAAACAAAATGATTTTCCAAAGAGCCCCGTGAGAAATGGATGAAAATGAGAGCTTTGTGAGGAAAGCCAGGTGCATGAAGTCTCTCCAGGTGCTTTTGCTTTGTGCTGCTAAATTGATTTCCATTATTATGAATATGTCTGTTTGTTTGGCTTGTTTCCACGGTGGGTTTGTGGGAATCAGACAGATGAGAGAGTTGAGGTCATCTGAAACCAAGAGCAGGTTTGAGATTAACAGGCAGGCTGGAGAAAGATGGAAAATAGCTGAAGGATATGATTTGATTATGACGGTAGCAAAAAAACAGAGCTACAGGACATGAAAAATGGATCTAAAACAGAAAATGAAGAGTGGTTCATTAATCAGCTGTTGCTTCTTACTCTAAGAAAACTCAAATAAACACACAAAAACGGTCAGTCTGTACTGAGTTTTCATAAATTATTTAAAGCCCTTCCCCTGCATTTCATGGTGCTACAGCCTGAAATGAAAAATAATTCAAAATTCATCTGCCTACAGAGTTGCAGGGGTGTCACTGAAGAAGATACACAAACACACACTCTTGTAAATGATTTACTCATTTGTGCTCTTAAATGGATTTGTGTCCTCCATCTTCAATCACATGCACATATTTTCCCATGATAACCCCTCAGCTGTGCACAAACATTTTCAAAACATCTTTTGGTCTATTTTGCAAAGAAGCTGCGAAAACATAATGGCGACAACCTGTCACCTTAATGTAGCTTATGTGGCGAATCTGTGTCAGCAAACTGTTGCCTATTTTCACAATTAGCTGTTATGGAGCGACATGATCATTTAGTTGCAGTTGCTGGTGACCTTAAAAATGTAGATCTGGTTTTTATTTTGCTTTTAGCTGTTTTGTCTGAAGCCAAAAAAAATGTCTCTCCGCCTGAGAAACTGGGCAGGTGTAGTTTATCGTCATTTAAACACAGATATTTGGTTGAGAGCAGCAGCCCATTATAGCTGGAAATGGAGCTGATGAAAGCAGTGAGAGTGAACCAAAGCACCACTGTTGCATAAAAAAACCAAATAATGAGCTGCAAGATGCTGAAACACTCCATAAAGCAGAGCTGGGTTTGTCACTACTAGAGTCCCTCTAGTACATTAACTTTTTTCCATTGTTAATAAAAAGGAGGCTTATTGCAGCTTTAAAGTTTTCAAGTGTAAGATGACAGTGTGTGGCAGCAACTCTTCTTCAGCTCTTTTTTTTGGAAATATCTGCATCAGCTCAGCACGTTTGGATTTTACCGACATGGCTCCGTCTTCAAGTCATTCCACAGATTTTCTCTGGGAATCAAATCTGGGCTTTGAGGCTGCTGAAGGACTTTCACATTCTTGTTGTGAAGCCACTCCAACGTTGACTTGGCAGCCCGTTTTGAATCCTGTTGGAGGAGAAATTTGTTGGCCCCACTCTCAGGCCTTTTGGCACTCAGAAACCTGCTCTCCTCGAGATTTGCCTGTGTTTGGATCCCAGCATTGTTCCTCTGGACCTCTGGCAAAGTCTTCCCATCCTCCCCGGCCAAGTCTGAAGCTGCACTATCGCGCTTCGAGGTAAGGATGGTGTTAGAGGTTTGATAACGTCTGTCCAGTTCCAGCAGACACAACACTTTGCATCATCTGAAGACTTTTGAATTTTGTTTCACCAGACCGCTGAATCTTTGCGTCATGCTCTCGGTCTTTCACACGTTAGTTTTGACAAACTCCAGGCTGCTGCCATGTGGTGTTTTTCAGGAGAGGCCGACTTGTGAATTTATTTGAAGGCCTCTGCTGACAGTTTCTGTCCTGGCAAGTTATTCTAACATGATTGAAGAACACTGGAGATTTGTCAGAGTGGTCTCGAGGTACTTGGCTGCATTCCTGATTGTCTTTCTTGGCAGGTTGCTCTGTTTGGTCGAAAACCAGCTCGAGGAGGAGTCCTGGTAATTAAATTTTTGTTCCTCTGTCTCTTAATGGTAAGAGGTTTGCTGTTCACTCCAAAAACTTTTTTATTCCGTTTCAATCTTTGCCACAGACCCGAGCTGTGGTCAAGTTTCTCTGTATTGATTTCAGCGTAGAACTGAAACATCAGTCGATCCAAAGAAAATTAAATAGCAGTACTTGTTGTTGAGGTGCAGTGTTTCCCGTTGTGAGCATGCTTTCCAACTCTCGGATATCGTTCTGTGTGCGTTCATGCACGTTTTTATATTTTTATTTTTGTGCGGGTTTTGGCACTAATTAAAAGCCATAATATCCATTACTGCTCCTTTAAACTGAAGGAGTGTTTATGAGAGAAAAATCCAGAGCTCCAAAATGTGAACATCAACAGAACATCAATATGTGGCTAAAAAATGTTGATATTGTGGCTGGATATGACATATAATTGAACACATGGGAAAACTCTGTTGTTAAAGTAATACTATGGGGCAAACTGACTGGTTTTGACACAGTATAGGTAAATATTTACTTGTTTATCTCATTTCTCTAAAATTAAATGGAATATTTTTGGTTTTGATTGTTCAGGAAAATTTAACAAGATCAAAATGTCACTTTGGACTCTTCAAATTATTGGAGAATCACCTCAATGGTTTCCATTTTAATGAACAAAACAAATAGTCTGCCAATTAATTGATAATAAAGATAATTAACACGCACAGATAAACTGCAGTGCTTTAAATTGACAATGTTTGTCACTTCCCTTTGGTGGCATCAAGCCTCTGTGATATTTCTGCCTCCTAATAAAATAGAGACAAACTGAATTTCACTCGTAGTGCACACATCATTGTAAAGCAGACAACCTGCAGATCTCACTGTCAACAGATTTTACTGAAACTACTTTTTTCTGAAGAGATAATTCTAATGAAACCGACGGTAAAATCTGTGAATTATCTCTGAACAGAGATTTGCTGCTGAGCTTTTCAAATGTAATGTACTTTTGATGCAAACTAGCGCTTTTAAAACACCAAAGTCACACAATGAAACTAACAAACTGACTGATTGAGGCAGCGGCAGACCAGCGACTCCCGAGTTCTGTGAGTTGAAATTACTGTTTTTGTCTGGTGGCTTTGAACAGAGCAACATGACTGCCGCTTCTGGTTAAACAAAATAGGGATCTCTGTAGGGATCCTTTCCACAGTGTTGTCAGAAAATAATAGTTACAATCCGAGCCTGTCAGCTGCAAAATAAGTCAGTTTTTTTAGTGGACGTGCACATTAACCCCCAAGGATTATGTTGCAGCCATGACAGGGTGTTAGTCACGGCTGAAGCAGATGATCAGATTCAGTAACTTTAGTCATGTAGACCCTAAAAATATATAAACATAGTGCTCAGATTTTAAAAATAGTGGAATTTTCTTTTCAGATACTTCATTTAAATACAGTGTATAATAATTAAGGGCTAAAAGGAGCTGTGTTGTGTTCATTAAAGTGAGAAAACACCAGTAAGACCTTGAGTTTGTGTGATGAACAGAGAGGCAGAGAGTTTTGTGTACACAGAAAGCACTGCTTTATTGACTGCACTGGACTGGACTGGATTGGTCTGGACTGGATCAGGTGGGAAGGGAACTCATCAGATGAGATCAGGAGTTTGGAGGCGGGGTCAGGAGTTGAGGGAGGGAGGGAGGGAGGGAGGGAGGGGCCTGACGGGTTTGGGGTGGGATGGGAGGGATCAGAGTGGGATGCAGCCATCATTAAGGCAACACAAACAGCATGCAGATACAGTCACAGGAAACATTGTCATCATCATCATCATATTGCTTTTCAAAGTCTCGCTTGAAACATCGAAATTGTACAAAAAGGAAGAAAATAGGTTTTTCGCACTAATGAAAAATACATTTTTTGATTTTTTTTCCCTCCTACAAAGAAGATTCTAATACAAGAAAATAAATATAGCAAAAAAAGCCAAAAAATAATTTAAAATAGCTCTTCTTTTTCATATATGTTTAATAGTTCTCTTTGCTATTAACAAATGGCACAACATTCTTTGAAACAAAGAATACAGAAGGATAAACTCCTGCAACATTCATATTATTGTATTGAAGAACCGATGCAGAGTGGAGGAGAAACTGGACACGACAGCAGAGATTTTAACACCTTTTATAAGGACAGATACGACAGGAGGAGGAGGGGAAAAAGCCTGTGTCCAGCTCTGCTTTGATTGGACCATGCTGATTGGTTTTTAAATGGTGACTAAGTGAGACCAATATCAACAATCTCATGTTGCAGAACGATACCCGATAATGTAATAATGTCATGAGAGAGCAGAGAGAAGGGAGAGAAACCGTTTGAGCCAGAAGCAGCTTAATCAGTCAACCTTATTTCAACCATAGAGGACATACTGAGTGCTTAAAATAACTGATTATGATTGAATATTCATAAGTGCTTTTAGGAGGAAGTACTGTGAAGAAGTTTTGAACAAAAAAGTTGCTAAAAATTTTGCTATTTAATACGAGTTTGTCTGTTTAATAAGAGTTTGAAACCAGAGGGAGGAAACTTTTTGAGACGCAGGTCAGGAGAGGAGAGCGAGATTATTTTTGTAATTAATGAGAGCCAGAAACTGCCTTCACTGCACTTAAGAGGAGAGATACGGAGGGAGAGGGGAGGAGAAAAGTGAGAAAAAGTAAGAGAGTGAGACAGAAAACACTAAAGCAACACAAAGTTTAAGAGAACAAATGAATATGGGGGGGGAGAGGAGGGGAATGCTTCAGTGTGCATCCCCAGAAATCTGTTGAGATTCACACTAAACTGGTGTTTTTTTTAATGAGATGCAAAGCTTTTCTGAACAGTGGACGCCAGAATAGAAAAATGTCACCTTCCGTTTTACTTAAACAAATGTAAATTTTTAAAAAACAATGATGAAGGCACATTAAAGATGTTTATCATGCACGATACACATGTTGTCATCTTGCTGTTTTAATGTGAATTTTGCAAGAAAAAGCTCAGATAATCTCACAGCAGCTCACTGTTGTTTGCCCTGCAAACACTGTCAGCATTCATGACCAGTGATCAATCACTTTTTTAACCTCTTTGAGTCATCTGACAACTGAAACTAATGCAATATAATCCGACAGTTCCGTTATAAATTATAACTTCATGAAGGTTATAGTGTTCAGGTGATATTGAAGCTGTTTTAAAGAGGCGTTATTTCAACTCTATGGCCATTTTAAGTTCTGTAACCTGTTGAATTGGATCATTAAACTGAGAGATGATTCAAATATTCAGCGTTCACAGACAATATAAGTTTATATGCAGTGTGTTTGAATTTGTCCTTGTTTTAAAGCATGACTTGCTTATTTTAACTTATTGTTAACTTTATATTTGTGATTTATTCGGTACACCTGACTAAAAAGAGTGTATTTTTCTCTGTTCTAGGGTAAAAAATGTGCCTGTAATAAACACACAACAGGAGGTCACAGAGAGCAGAGGGGATGCAGCAGATGTTCAACCAGCAGAGACTCGGCAGAGTAAACAGGACAAAGAAGATGAGCTTTTGCTGTTTTCCTCTTGTTCAGACATTTAAATGTGGATGGAAATCTTTCCCTAAATGATGTGAAAACAGTAGCTCTGGACTGTCTTATGTAAATGGTGCTTTCAAAATGAGCCAGCTTAGTGTGGATGTAACCCAAGAGAACAAAAGGAGACCGGATCAAAAGATCAGTCACCTATCTGCATAACCACAGCCTGTATTATCAGAATAACACACTTGCATACGGAGGCACTGCAGTTTCCTCAATCTACGTAATCAAAAGACATTTTTCTTCTCTGTATGTACCAGGAATCAGGCAGCAGGAAAATAAATACATATTTCTTGCCTCAGAGGATGAAGATAAACATTTGTTCTGTATGTGAGAAAAAGGAAGGAGAACAAGAAGATAAAATAAAACAGAAACCAGGAAAAAGAAACAGAGGCAGACAGAGTGGTGATGATGTGAGTGGGAGAGGAAGCAGAGATGCAGCTCAAAGGGTCTCGTAACAAACGGTCGTAACCTGCGTCCTAAATTCAGCTTGTGTCTAGACGTGATTTATCCAGATTACACTCACACCTGGAAGCAAAGTGTCTCCAGTGGCTGCGCTGAAATCACTCTTCATAAAACTGAGTCCCACCAGCATCCTTTTGTTATGTTTTTCACTTTATTTTTCCCAGCTGAACTTAAATTTAAAGCCAAATGTTGCTTTGACGATCAGAGAGGGATAGCAGCTTTGTGATAAATAAATGATCAGACGGTGAAATAAGAGCCATGAAAAATGGTCTAAAGGCATCTTTCCATTCAAGTGAAATTGCCAAAATGATATATGAAGTAAAAAATGATTCAATTTTAAAATTGACAATCGATTGATCACCAGATATGCAAATAATCCAAAGATGGAATAAAAAAATAGCAAAAAACGAAATTGTTTACCTAATTAATTGTAATATCTAAAGTTAACAGCAGTCTGTGGCGTCACTAGGACTGTATGATCCGGCCAAATAATAAAATCTTATTTTTTCTCCATTTTAAAGGTTCATGACTGATTCATACTGAGGGTGTAAGTTTTGTATTAAGACTAACACACATATAGCTTCATGTTTTGAATAACTTAATACAGCTGGACACTGTAGCTTTTAAAAAATGTAAGCCAAAAAGGAGTAAATAGTGCATTTTATTGGCTATTTTCAGCTGCAGATGAACACATTTGGTGCTGTAGTATCTGCAGCAGAACAGTGTATTAAAGCCAGAGTTAACTTAAGTGTGGCTGTGTTCATGGTAATGAGGAAATA
>JAQNCA010000006.1:18110975-18122279 GCA_029783725.1 Acanthurus tractus | reverse complement strand
ACACAATGCAGTGAATACAGTGAGGCTTAAGGAGAGCAGAGAATAGGAGGGTTGGATCCACCAGCTCATGCACCTCTTCCCTTCTGTTCCCACAGGAGAGGTTGCCCACATTTTGCCTTGCCAGTCTCTCACTCGTCACATCTTTACATCCTCTTACACTCTGAGGTAGAAAAGCTGGATTGCTTTTACAGCATTTAATTGATTCAGAATATGGCATAGTGTTTCTGGTACCTTGTCAAATCCATTAAGGTTTAATTTTGACAATTTTAGGTCACAAAATTTGTAAAAATCTTGGTAGAAAAGCAATAAAACAAGTTTTGCCAGATATACTGCAAGTTTGAAAATAGTTATTACAAAGTAGATAGTTTTCTGCCCTAAACCTAAAATTCAATGAACCAACTAAATCTGTAAGCTACCTAACTTCCATATATGTGGCAAAGGGTGCGTTCCCCCTTTGCAAACCGGAATTTTAACTGTCTTTGTATTTGAAAAACAATACCTTTAATAGATAAAACTTTGTGCAAGAGGGAGTAAATCTTGTTTGGTATGTTTGGCAGACAAAGTTGATCAAAAACACCAGGATGTCCATCTAGATTTGGTCACATTCGACTACACAGTAAGCAAGCTAGCATGTTCTACTGGCTTTTCTGACCCACAATCCTTTGCACAGTGGAAGATTCACTACACTGACTGAGCTGCTGAGAAACTGCATTGACAGACAACAGTACATTAAAGTGCAAATACAACATTTTTTGTGACTTTTGTGTTTAGTTAACACATTAATTGTGCAGCGGAGATTGTGACTGATGTATGAGCTCTATTATGTCCCAGAAACTCTAAGCAACAGTACGAACTTTGTAAGAGCAGCTGCAGTACTAAAATTAATAGTATGCAATTATGAATGCAGAGTTGGTGTTTGTTTAGTGTAATTAGCCCAAAACAAGCATTAACCTCCACATGAGAACTCAGTCATAAGCACTTTAAGGGAGAAACTGCCTCTTAACAACCAATAAGGCTCTGTTGATATCAGCAGAGGTGATGCTGACAAAAAATTTGCACACCAATAAATCATGAAAAATTCCAACAAGAGCGTTCACATTTTCTGGTTGGAGTTTTTGTTCTCTTTTCTCTGCTATTGCAGCCTCCCTGTAAATCTTCAGAGCCTGTAATGATCTGCCAAGAAGGACGGCAGGAGGTGCTGTTAGGGTGGCTTTAACACTAGCTCTTCTACACATACACATGCAGACACACACACACACACACACACACACACACACACACACACACACAGCTCGAGCCAGTCGTTTCCGTGACGCAGCATGTCTCTGCAGGAGTCGAGAGAGCTCTGAGGGAGGGAATAGGTGACAGAGGGAAAAAAAGAGGCAGTGTTGCAGAAGTGTGAGGGAGATTGGAGGGAATGATAGAGGAGAGGAGAGAGTCGGTTCAGAGAGAAGAGAGTAGGAGGGAAACCTAAAACATGCCTCTCTGTAGTCTGCAGCTATGTTTAAATCACATACTGAACATCCTGACATTATTTCTGCTGCACTACAGCTGGAAACATACAGAAAAACAAGGCTGGGAGTGTGCAGCCATGCTAGCAGCTCTGAGGGCCTGAGACAGCAGTGATCTGAGCAGAGTGCTAACATGCTAACAATGACAGCTAACACTGATGCTAGCAGGTATATTTGTTATCATATTAGTATTCTTTTAGCCTGTTAGCATGCTAACATTTGCTACCGAAGCTTATAGGAATATTTGACCTGATGATGTCACCGGATCACTGATCTGTTCTTCCATGCTGTGAGGTTTCAGGTCTTCATTTTTTTCATTTATTTGGTATTTGGTATTTCATCAAAGCAAACTTGACTGGAGGCTGTCTGTGTGATCCACTTAAACTCCGCAGGTGGGTCGATGGGAGTGAGCAAATTAAATGCATCCCCACCGCTCTTCCACCATTTGCACATTAGTTATCATATAACGTTAATTGTTACCAAGTCGTGAGTGATATATCACACAAATACAAGCTCCAAAGTTACAGTAAAAACAGACACAACAGGTTAGCATTAGCATTAGCGGCTTTGAGTTCAGCTCATAGCCGATCTTACAAGGGCACGACTGTGTTAAACTCCTATTATTTTAAAAAGTCGTCATGAGAATTCTTCGAACATTAATTTTACACGATTACCCAGAATTCCAAGAGGCAACCGCAGCCAAATCAGAGCCAAACATGTGAAAATCGGGGCAATTTAAAGCTAAAAACAGTGTAACGCTGCGCAGATTGTAGTGAGGACCATGTGGGACACGAAAACAGCCGGGTGACATGGGTCCACCCCATCAGTGAAACAGATATCAGACCGTAAACCTTTAAATAAGTCTGGAATTCTTCAGCTTGTTGTGGTGATCAGTTGCTTTGGGGTTTCGGTGATCGCGAAGCACTACGGCGTGTTATAACAACCCGGTTCCTACAGGAAGAGCAGGGTTGAAATAAAGTACCATGCTGGTACCCCGCTGTAGTCGCTGAGCTTGAACCGGGATCGAGACCGAAGCAGATATACTGAGAGCTACACTTTTGATTTGTTTTGATGCGAACAGTTTTCAACTTCGACACTGCAGTCATGTTGACGACATAAGGCAAATTACTGCATGCCCACTTGTCCGTCTGAAGATATTCGCCTATCACAGCAATTGGATCAATATACTCTAATTTCTTTATGAATTCATTTATATATTTATTCCCTTTTATTCCTTTTTTTTTTTTCCGGCAGTCTCGCTTTTTAAACAATGACAATAAACAATGTAATCATGCTGATACATTTCCAGTAGCCTGCAGTCAAGTGCCATATGAGTTCGCATTGGGATGTAAACCTGTATTTTTCTGTTTTTTCCCACACTGACAGGTTTTAGAGTTTCGATTTTTTATTTATTTTTTAATTAATTACACCGATGTTAACGTGAGGCTTTGCCAATGTTTCTGACTGAAATCTGCTGGCGATATTACCCGTGTTTTTTCATTGTCAAAGGCGATTTTCCGCTGGTGGCCGAGCGGTCGGAGTTCTCATTCTGACCGCGGAGTGATGAAATTCGCTGCTTGCGGGTTCGAAACCGCCCCATATTTAACACAACCTTGGTCACCCTACAACAACAATAACTACCATATCTGTAAGTTATCAATAAACAGTCTTTGTTACTGCAGAGTCATCAAGCATAGTTGAAACCATGTCCATAGCACAGGGAAATATTAATTCCTCCGCTATTGTGTGCGGCCTTTTACACTGCGCCACTCGGTAGGCAACTTTATACGAGGCGAGTTGAGCATTTGCCGGCAAGTGGCGTGTTAGCTTGTTCGGCTTCAAGCTATCACAAGCTAGCACTTTAAGACGGACAACACACTGCGGTCTCTCCTCATTACCCACCGTTGTACAGGTGAAGCCAAAGGCGAGACGTGTGTCATCATATGTTCTAGTCTTAAACCCTGGAAGGAAGTTGCTTTGGATGCACATTTCGTGATGCTTCATCCTCTGTTTTGCGTTAACGCGGGAGCCCCGTTAAACACGTGTCCGTGTTATGCTAGCAGTGTCATTTCCTGATTCATTCATTCATTCCACCGGCGCTCCGCACTTTGGGAACCACTGTTTCGATTCATGAATCTGTGCCAGATTTCACAATATTTATCCAGCTGTTATAAATATATATATATATATATAATTTAAAAAATAATAGTTTTCTTTTTAGCTTGAAATTGCAGGAGAATATTCACTTGCAGAGAAAGCCTAAACTCCCTCTTCTTCAGCTAAAGCTAACATGTTAAACTAATGAGATATGGAGGGCTAATGCCTTTTTTTTTTTTTTTTTCAAAAGATGCTGGTGTGATTAAAGCCAATCCAAAGCCTGTGTTCAAGCCTGTGTTATGTGACAAGAACAGTTTGCAGAAAGGCCTCCCTCTGTGCCAGTGCATAGTGCCACAGCAACAAAATGCTGCAGGATGGCATTACAAGAACAGCTGATGCCTTAGCAGCAAGCACTGATTCGCTAACTAGCGCTGCTAAGGCAGTGTGGGGTGAGGAATGCATCAGCAGCAGAACAGAGCCAAGACCAGGCCTGTACATGAGTGAGACAGTGTGTGTGTTGCCAGGTCTGAAGCCCTCACTACAGTCTGATGATTGTACTCGGATGCCAGTCGTTTGCGTCACATCTCCACCAGAAACTCAAGAGACAGAAACAGAAAAAAACAGAAACAGGATAACACTGCAGGAGGAGTAACAAGAGTGATCATGAGAGTGATAGAGGGGAGACGAGAACAGAAAAAGGAGCAAGCAAAATACCTGAACGTAGGAGTGAAATCGCATTACAGGACAAAGTAATGACGAGCAGAATAAAAAGCCCTGCATGAGTCAACAGAAATGAGCCTGTCAGAGATGTTCTGTGCAACAAAAGAGACATTTTGCTTTTCTCTCCTATTGTTTGGTGGTGAAACAATCTCATATTATCCTAATCTGTAATTTGTCCTCATTACATTTTCACTACCTGAATGAAATGGGAAATTTTTAGATTTTCTTTCCTCTATTTCAATATAGTTTTGGAGGAAAAAGCCACACCAACATGCCTTGGAGATTCAAGAAATATAGCGATTACGATGCAACCATGAAATTTTCAGCCAGATGTATTTTCATTCAGAGCAAAAGGGCATACACATCAAGAGATATTATCCTGCACTAAAAGACAACAAAAGTACAATAATACCAGGCAGAAAACAGAGATTACAACAGCCAAGAGTCAGAGTTTTCAGTCAGAAATCTGAAAAAGGGGACTCACAAAAAAGTTTAACTTGGCTCAACTTGTATCACATTACAGCACGACATCCAAATCTAATCTGTTCAAAGAAAGACTTGTGGTAGATAACTTTGCAATATGAGTGCTCCAAAGATTTATTTTTATACTATGACATCAAAAATATGCAGTAGCTTCATCCGAAATCCTGGATTTGACCTCTCATTGATCTCTGGCAGGGCTCAAAGGGCATATTCTTGTGTTAGATGTGTCATCAGCAGACACAGACCAAATTTACTCTGCAGGTGATTTGTTTACTTACCTCACAGATTTTATTCCAACAACCACAAATGTGATTGCTGATGTGTAAACTTGCTGAAATGTCCTTGAGTATTGTTTGTCATTTTCAAAGTGGGAAAACACAAAAGGGCTGCCCAGAAAAATCCAACCTCTGCCGGATGATCCATTGAAATGAGTTACTGTACAGAATAAACTGTGTGCAGAAACAGAGGCTGGTTTTTAAAAGGTCGCGTGCAAGGGAGACAGTTAGTCACCTCACATCTAAAAAAAAAAAACAACTCTCCATAGTCTGCAATTTATTCTTTGTGGATGTTTTCCAGTAAGTCTAAATTCATCTAACAACACTCAAACATGCAGATTAAATAGGATTCTGACTAATATTTACATGGATCACAGTTTAAAGGATTTAAACTCCTCAGTGCCTACGAGGGTGAAAACCAGGAAGATTTCGAAACAACCTCCCTTTTCCAAATCGCCACTGGCATATGGGTCCTACTAATAAACAGTGGGGATCTGTGGGGACAGTTACATCTGAGAGCGAGTTCTGGTGCATATCTGTCTTCTTGATCCCAGAACACTAAGAGGAAGACAGAGCCCTGGGAGTCAGGACCAGACCCGACAGAGAACAGATGGCCCGACACACAAACACACACACACACTGAGAGCGTGAGATATGAACACATACGGCATGCAAAAACAAACACACAGATGACACACTGAGACAGGAACAATTTATATATAACGCTGGCAATGGAAAGCATACATGCACACATCCACACATCCGCGCACACACAATGCAGGCGAATGATAAGGCTGCACACAACTAAAGTACACCGCGTACACCGACGGGCTTGTTTGTCATGGAAACACGATGTGAGGGATGATTTCCCAGCATCTATTCAACGTGAAGTTGCAGTCCTTATCCCTTATCAGTCAGATGGACAGAACGAAACAGAGAACGAGAGAATAAGAAAAAAAAAGGACGGGGAGATAAACAGAAAGAGGGAGTGTTTTAACACAAAGATACATAACGAGAGAGATATAAAAATAGAGAGCGAGAGAGAGAGAGAGAGAGTCACAGTGGAAAAGCAGAGGAAAACCGAAAGAGATAAATGGTGAAGGAGAGCGAGATAATATCAGAGCAGGAAGCGAGCGACAGAGAGCCACATTACTCTCCTGTCCTGCGTTATCGTCTCTCTGTTTATTGGTCAAATTCACTTCGACAGGAAAATACTGTTGGCTCGGCGACCCTCTGCTCTGGTTAAATAAGGAAATGAGAGAAAGTCCTGCGTCATCGCTGATAGTCGGCGTGTGCGTGGTGAAGAGCTCAAAACATCGCTGCCGGATTGGATCTCGATGTGAGTGTAAGATCAGGACCAGATTTACCTCAAACGTCTCAAAATCTTTTGACCTTCAGGTTACAAAATCACTGCTTACTTATTTTAGCTGCGCTGGAGGTGAAAATGAAAGTCAGTGCACAAAAAAATTCCATTATTATGGCATAAAATGTGTGTGCATAACCACAGTAAGCGAAAGTTGCACCCACACACAGTTCTTCAGCACGCAATGAACAGACGGTTCCACATTAATGCTATTAAAGGTCAATGTGGCAGCAAAATAAAGATTTTCTTTAGATTGTTTTGGTTGTGTTGCATCTTTTACTGGGCTGCTTCTCAAACAATGAGACCAGGACAAAGTTCAGAAGAGAATTTTGAAGTTGTGATTCTGAATTGATTTCCTAAACTGAAACAAATCTTGTTTGTATGTCCGTAAGATTTTGTTTGTAAAATGGAAAAAAGTCTTGAAGGGACATTGCAGAACACACACACATTCACACACAAACACACACTAACAGGCACACACACACACACACACACACACACACACACACACACACACACACACACACACACACACACACACACACACAGAGTTATCTAGAGTTCATCTTCAATAAAGGCAATCTGGGCACATTAAGAGTTTAATAAGTTATTAAGTATCTCCGCAATATAAAGGTGAAGTATTTTATGAATACTTTGTGTGCCATCTTCCATTAGCTCAGATCAGCAAAGTGGAGCAACAAACCGCAGCGCGAGTGAACCTGAATCACTTCAAAACATCCAGCCAAATGAAAAAAGACGGCATTTTCCATCACTAGACACAAAACGTTATAACTGCATCTGATTTTTGTCCTATTTAACATTTAACTACACTTAACCAGTGATGTTTGTTAGTCAAACTCTCTTCTCACGACTCGGCAGCGAACTGTAACAAGCTCCCAAATTCTAGCTTTTGATATTTTGAATAAAAAAACCAACACAATGGGTGGCGATCTTCTAGACATTCTCAGCTTTTTTTTTATCAGTTAAAAATATGATCTTTGTTCAAAATTGTTAGCAAACCACTTGTCAATTCCAAATTGCATATCATTGGACTAATAAAACATGGTTTGGCTCACAGGGCACTGAAGTAAAAGCCTGACATTGGGGCCCTCTCTCTCCAAACGCTGTCAATCAAACTGTGACGATATTCAAACGATATTCCCTTTTCATAATAGCCAATAAAAATGACAGCTAAGATTACAAATAAAATTGTAAATTGACCAAAAGTGGATTTATCTTTTAATAAAAATAAGAAAGAAGAATCCATTTTCAGTTTTGTGAAGCTGTTGAATAAAATATATATTGACATCTACTCTCATTCATGCAAGGAGAACTCTGAATCTTTGTGGATGCACAGACGGCTCTTATGTTACATAAATCCTGACAATACAGTCAGTCAGACTTGGCTGTATATAATCGTTTTCAAAAGGCAAAACTCCTACAGAAGCAGCAGCCTGTGTCTTCATCTGAAGAGCAGCTCCAGGTTGCAAACTTTGATGAAAGCAAAAGTCTTTGTTGGCCAATTTTTGTAGCTTTGAGCAACATTCTGTAATGTTCATTTTTCTGAGATCACAGGAAGGTGCACGTTGCTTTGCTGCTGTTCTCATGGTGCAAAAATGTCTTATTCATGTATATTTGCTCTATGTTTATGCATGTCTTATATTTACATTGTAATTAAGCTGCAGTCCTCTGATTTGACCTCTCTGGAGGAGGGAGGAAGGGTGAAAGAGATGAAAATTTGCCCTTCAGGATTTATTAGCTTCCAAAACATTATAATTACCCATCATGTAGGTGAAATGCCTTTACTCATGCACATGAAAAGGAGGATAAATGATACCAGAGAACATATCTGAACTCATCTTCATGTCGGCTCTCAGATATTAATCACGTACAGTAATTGTCTGTGCAGCCCACAGCTTTTCACTGCAGAAATCTTCATAACTTATTAGATCTGGGTACATATAAACGAGAATTATGCAAGGCTACAAATCCACCCACTTGATGTCCTACATATAGAAGCTGTTCGCAGCGGAGGAGCTTTGTTTTCCGAGGGAGGCCTGAAGATATAAAGGACTTTGTTTTCCATTTTGTTCGCCCACACAAACATAAAGTAAACCGCAAGTTGAGCTCGTCTGCCTCTTTATTGTTTGCATATTAATTGTTTATTTCAAACAGTTACAAAAACTTTAATTAGATTTTGATAGCTTTTTTTATATTAAGACTTTAATTAGCAACACTGTACTTTAAGTCCCAATAATTATAAGCACTATATATAATATACAATGCACTATAATGTAGATGCAAGTAAATATGAGTGTTTATTAATTCATGATTAACAATAACTCACCGTGGACACCAATAAGCTGTTAAGACAGGAATTGAATGATTAAACATGTATTTGTAGTAAAATATGGAATAAATGTCTTCTAGATGTTGTACTTGTTAAATACTGTGCATAACTGACATTTTATTGGATACCTTTATTGTATTTTATTTATTTTCTTTTTTAATATATCTTTTATATATTATTACTCAGTTTCCTTTAACCTTTTATTTGATCTTGATGTTATCATTCATTTAACACGCGTGGGTGTTGTCTTCTTTTGAATTGATTTAAATGGTCATGAGATTTTGCAGAGAAACACTTCCAGAATAAAAGCCGGGGTGCTGTAACCTGAAAAGAGAGAAAATGTTGTGTTTGATCCTCGACATCGCGCTCTGGTTCTGCCACGACCGACAGCACCGGCTCTCATCAAACTGTCACCGCTCTGCTGCCCCATGAAGCGGCCGCGTGTGAAAGAAAAAAAAAAAAAAAAAAAATGAACTGAGGACGATTTCGGGATGTCAGGAAACGTGACATCACACACCTGAGAGTGGCAACTTTCAAAACAAGCCGGTCCACCTCAATGAATGCAGGTGGAGAAGAGAAGAAGGGAGGGAATATTTAATTAAAAATCGGTGACTCTCATGTTCCTCTCTTTTACAGACGGGTCAAAACATCGCTACCCTCGCTGACATGAACCTGGATTATTAGAAACTCAAGGTCTCAGCCGCAAAAAAATATATTATTCATCGTGTTCTTCGGGCCAAACATGTCACCTCTGCTCTGTGGAAAATAAAAAAAAATAAACCTCTCAGACTTCTCAGTGATGGACAGGCAGAGTACAATATCTCTGCAACTTTTATGAGGACGTCTGCGCATTGAAATGTTAATTTGCACCTCAATAGTCAGGCAGGTAGGTGGCTTGTCTCATGCTGACAACTCAAAAGCCACAGATTTAATCCCAACAGCCGCCGGCGCGTGTGTGTCCATCAACAGTCTGTCTTGTGAGCGAGACGCCGAGCCTTCATCCCCGCGTACGCTTCATGTGGCTGTGGACACGAGTGTCAGCTACAAGCCTGCAAATCCTCAGTGTCACAAACTAATATCTGCATCCACAGCTCCATAATCTGCTCAGTTTACTCTTAATATGTATTTTCTGAGCTTCTTATGTGTCTGTAATGTCTGGTAAAGGGGGAGCTGATCACTTTCTAGCAGGACAGACAAGCATCATCATCCTCGCTCATCTCACTAATGATGGGGATTGGCAGATTGGCCTTATTCTGACAGTGTCACTATTACAGTTGCTGGCTGATGACAAAGACTGATGCTGACAGAGCGTCTCACCCTTTCCAGCTTAACATTATGTTTATGCAAGTTGCCTTTATCCTTTAGATTTAAACTCTTTGCTTTCACTTTGACAAATCACTTGGCGATGATGCTCTTTGCAAAAAAAGTGGATTTGTGTCAGGGTTTACGGTTAATGTAATAAGTTAAGAGGAGTTCTGAAGGTTTTTATCTGCAGTTCATGGTCTGATTTCTCAGACTGATATCACCACCACAAAACTAGACTGATGGATCGTACATGATGGGGTCATAGTTTGCTTTTTTTTCCTCCGTCAGAACTGTTTACATTTTTTCCTGCAGGCTCTGCTGGTCTTTTACTCACAAAGAGCAAGTTCTTTTATTTTTATTTTTTTTACAAAGGCTGCTAATTGTTAAAGTTGAGCTAAAAAAAGACAAGAGCTCATTTCTCACACTTATGTGAACGACTCTAACACTTGTGCTACACCTCTTGGAGTGACATTCAAAAGGCTAAAACTAGCTAATTTATTTCTTACAGATGGGAAGATACGACACCTAAATGATTTACAGGGTTTTTGATAAAATCCTGTCTGCATCTCTCTCCTTCACTTTTCCTGTGTTTTCCCCCCCGTTTCTCTCTCTGAGTGACGTTACACTGCTGACGGATTGATGCATCAGATCGGACCAGCTGGGCTGAGCTGCAGTCAGCTCCTATTAAAGATTTTAGTGTTGCACCTGACACCTGATCTACAGCCAGCAACACACAGCAAATCAATGACTACATCGATGATGGAGTCATGAGGGTTTTAAAAAAAACAAAAAACAAAGAAAGGGGTAACACACCAGCATGGAGAGATGCTGACCCCAGCAGAAAAAAGCAAAACGATGCATCAATAATTTATTTAAGACAAAGTTTTTTCATATTAGGTCTTTTTTAGGTTGAGATCTCCAGCTTTTATAATCTTTTGCTTGTTTTGTTTTTGCATTTAGCCAAGAATAAATAAATACAAAATAAGCAACATGCACCGCCACGTTTTTGTAAGCAGGATCTTTCAGATGGGCACACAGGAACACTCGTGTGTGGCATAAATTCAGCCAATGAGGTGTATTCAATCAGTCTGGAGACACTGCGAGCACTGCAGGCAGGGCGTTCACCCACCCACGCACATGCAAACACACACACACACACACACACACACACACACACACACATGCACCACACACACACAC
>JAQNCA010000006.1:17993282-18003565 GCA_029783725.1 Acanthurus tractus | reverse complement strand
GGGGGGGGGGGGGGGGGGGGGGGGGTGTGGCGGCGGCGGGGCGCCGGCGCCCCCCCGCGGCGGGGGGCCGTCTAACAGCAGCCAGAGAGGCATTAATAATCAGACTCAAATAGACGGAGATACAGAGAAGTGTGTTTAAAAATTCCTGCTTGAGATCCGCTAATGGCTCTGTTACTATTCTGATACTGAAAACTCCAACCTCCAATACCAATACTACACCCACTGCTTCATCCTCTACTACTAAATTCATCATGATTACTCGAGCAGTTCAATTTTTAATGAAGAGACTTCAGTGACTTTCCTGCTGATGTTACTGCAAATATGCTAATGCTAAAACTCCTGCCGACGATTCTGCTGCTGCAGCCTTTATCATCTTTGCACACATTAACTGCAAACTACAGTAACTGATTGTTCATGTCCACGACAGCTACGTCCACTATCACTGCTAACACTGCAGCTGCCTCCAGTAATACTCCACTTACTGCTGCTGCTGCTGATGGTGCAGCTAGCAGCACATGTGCAACCCAGACTGTTAGTCACTTTCTGTCTTTTTTTTTTGCTGTGTTTTGCACAAACGAGGGTCCAGCCCATGTGGACTTGAGACTTTCACAAAATGTTTCAGTGGTAAAACGTTTCCCACAAAAACAGAACAGAATAGTTTTCACACATAACACTGCAACAACGTTTTTTTTTTTTCTCCATTAAAAAGTCACACTGCCAAGAATACCAGCGACCAAAAAAGTGTTGGAAACATAATGATAGCATGTTTAACATGCTTTTCTAAAAAGTGCTAAATAGTAAAACAACTGAGAACATTTTCAAGTATGATCCCTCAGATTTGAACAGCTTTTACTGTCCTCATCACTCATCAAAAACTGATGATGCTCTACAAGAAATATTCCTGCTGCTCCCACTTCATCCTGATGATGCCACTGCTACCAATAATAGCACACGTTATCTACAGCTTTGCTACAGTTATTTTACAGAAACTGTATTTTTACACAGCATGAATGAGCCACAATGAGAAATAAACTTCAAATACAAAATCTATTGAATTTATACTCTTTAAAAACCAGACTCAGCGCTCCAACATGGACTCTTCCATGAACAGTCCTCCCCTCGTTGTTTGGACAGTAAACTTCTCTGACTCAGCTTGTTTGTATTCAGTTTGAGGAAGTTTCTGTCTCATTTTTGGGACCAACTTGTATCCCCATCTGTAGATGTGGGAACGATGAGCACTGTCTGCTTCACCCTGAGCTCAACAGGACAGGAACCACTGAGGCAGACTGCTGAACGTTGACCTTTCAAACCAGGAAACATAGTCTCGCTCAGGCAGATAGAGAGACACACACGCGGACACGCTCACTTAGAAACCAAAGCACAGAAACAAACGCACAAATGAACAAAGACGCGAATGCTTGGAGATAAAGAACAGTGTTGACACGGCCGAACACACCCAAACGAGAGAGGAAACACGTATGAAAACTGACATTCACATGCATGTATGACACACATACACACACACACACACTGCATCAGAGTGCAGAGAGAAACCCATCCATGCATACACAATGCACACACACACACACACACACTCATACAGGTACACAGCCGCCCAACCTTCCACCCACATAAAAGACCCTGCTATTATAAAGCTGCTGAGCCATTTTCCTTGAAGCGGCGTGACAAAGAGATTTAAGTGCTTTTATGGGCCACCTGACATCCCGCGCTGTCGTTGGGCTGGCTGCTTATCTTTCAGAACAATCAGCATTGTTCATGTGGGACTTTGAAAGGGATGAGAGCGACGATGAGAGCCGGAGAAGATGCTCTGCCTTCGGAAAGATTATGACTGTTGTTATCAGACTGCTGCTCTGCTTACGAGAGCAACAGTTATCGGCAGCACATGAGGTGGAAACGAGCCAAAAAGGGGCGACATGAGTCAAGTTCAGTGTGTTAAAAGTTCAGTGACGTGGCGGCAAATGTGTCTCGTTCTCGACCGAAAATAACTTGCACGAAAAAAAAAAAAAAAAGAAGGGTGCAACGGTTATTAAAAGTTTGGGAACTGCTGCTGCTGTAAATGACCGGTGGTAGAAAATAGATGACAAGAAAATAAATCCCTTTAAGACAACTGAGTTGAAAGATGTTTCCCATGTGGAAAAACATAGCAACGGAGAGAAAATATTAGAAGTTTAAGACTTTGAAGGATTTTTTTTTTTAAAGGACAAGGGGATGAATTTATGACTGACTCAGCTATGAAGGACCACATAAACAGGCACGGTGACGGATTTGAGTCCTGAAGGATCGGACGGAGTCGTCACAACCAAGAGCAGCAAACACAGTGAGTAAGGCCTTGGAACGAGAGGCTGAGAACAGTTCAAAGATCTGATTTAATAGACCGAAAAGAGCCGTAAAAGAGTGCATTTCTGATGACAAGAGAGGGAGAGGAGAGGAAAGGAAAGGAGAGGAGAGGAAAAAAGGAGGAGGGGATCCAAAAAAATGAAGGAGGAGGAGAGTTTTTTCCCTGCTGGGCATCATGGCTACCTGGCTCTCCACAGTGCGTCATGGCGGATGCCGACTCAGAGAGAGAGGAGGCTAATTTTAGCAGCCACATCACAGCACAGGGACGGGCTCTAATGATTGGCTGCTTGGAAGGTCCACAGGACTCAGGAAGACGTGTGTGTGTGTGTCTGTGTGTGTGTGTGTGTGTGTCAGTGTGTGTGTGTTAGAGTGTTGAGTGGGTGATTAGGAGTGAGAACAAGACAGAAAAGGAGAGAAAGGGGTTGATGAGAGAGTGACAGAACGAGGGAGGAGAAGAGAGCTTGAGTGTGTGTGTGTGTGTGTGTGTGTGTGTGTGTGTGTGTGTGTGTGTGATCAGTGCATTAGTACAGTGACTCAGTGATTTCAGGCAGCACAAACACATTAAGGCACTCAAACACACTCTCTCTAACAGGCACCCAGACAGTAATCTGGTACCTTAACACAAACAGAATGTAATGAATATGTCTTTATTCGTGGAATATATATCCAAAACGTACATGCAGCCTGTGTGGTGTGATGCATCATCTTGCAACAAAATCTGTTCGTAATAATTAGCAGGACATGAATGTATTAATGGAACTGGAGGGAACAAGGACATCTGCTATTTTTGCAAAAATGTGTCCAAAGTAAAATAGCAACTTCAAATGATAATTGGCTGCAACTTCAAAACACTACAAAATACAGAGTGCAGGGTTGTTCGCCATGAATTCGTCCTCCCAGCGTCAGACTGTAACAATGAGCACCACTGTGACTCTCTGAAACATCTGGGGGAAAACATTCGGCCCGAGCGACCTAAACTATGTCACGATGTTGACCTTGAACGTTGCAGTCAGCACTTCGAGCCTCGGCCTGACTGAGCTCACTGCAACAGCTTTATGTTGTCAAAACTGAAGTTTGGTCTCTGTTTCACGGCTCGAGGGGCAGGTTTACGGCATTATTGCAAAAGCAGTGGTCACAAAAACGCAGCACCTGTGACTCAGGTGCTGATGTTGATCGAGTAGGTAACCTGTAACTAAAAAGACTTTCTCGCAAAAGTTACAGCTTGTATCTCCTACATGTCCTTTAGTGTGCAGCGCTCTGTTTGTGCAGAGCAGGAACAGTCTTGAAATATTTGCAGCTAATAATAAATATCTTGGCTCTCGAAGGCATAAAAACAAGGACAAAATTTGAGCTGATGAGAGAAATTTTTTGGGGGTAATACATTTTCTATTAAAGTACATTCACATGCACACACACAGACACACACACACACACACACACACACACTCTGCTGAATCTCCTCACTCCACTCTACTATCTTCTGCTTGTTTGTTTTCCACTGCAGCAGCAAGGTTTGCCTATGTTTTCCTTTATCACAGGGCCACAGACTTCTGAAAAATGGCCGCCTCTCTCCTATTTATTTCTCCCCTTATCGAGCTGGACAGAAAGGAGGAGAGAGGGAGGACAGCTTAGTGCAAGAAAAGGCAAAGATATATTTTTTAAGAGACATACAGGACGAAATGGGATGAAAACGCAGAGAGAAAACAAACATCTCGCTCATTGAACACCTCTCCAAAGAGGACAGAGAGAGAGGATGAGAAAGAGAGGAGAAAAGGGAGAGAAGTAGAGTGGAGAGGGGAGAGAAGAAGAGGGAAAAGAAACAAAAATGCAACTTTAGCTGGCCAGCATCTTTTCCTGATGTTCTTCCAGGAGGAGCCTTTTATTCTGAATCTTATGGCTCTCCTCCATTTTTTTCATTCACTCATTTTTCCCTCATTTTTGAAGTCTGGAGGACGAAGTTGGAAAACCCAAAGCAAAGTAATAACAAAGAAGGAAAAAGGGGGATCTTCAGAGAGGGAGGCTACGCGTATCTAGAAGATAAATGTACGAAATATGCACTGGGAAACTTTCCAATATCAGCCAAGAAACCGCCTGAGAATATAATCAAGACTGGATTAGCACACAGCCCAGGTGTTCCTACAGTAAATATCCATTACATTCTTCATAACATGCTACTCTCGATCCTGATACATTGCAGCAGTGCTTCAATATTTAACCAGTTTGTAAAAGCATCTACATTTGCTGTTTAAGACATTTAGTGGAGTTTCTTTTCTAGGACAAAAACACTGGACATGAACAGGAGTTGGACTAAAACGAACCGAAAGCATCGAATGAATGTGTGCAATTTTAGCAAAGTTCTTGCATCTTAGTGTCTTAAAAGACAAGTGCAAATGATCGAAAACTGTTCAACACGCATGCAAATCAAACCATACATACATTAAATCAAAAATATCACAATACATTTGCAGCAATTTTAGTGACACAACCGGCAACCTCTCTGACAAGCCACCCTTTTTTTTCCCGCTCTGGTCCTGAGGTGCAATCAGGAATATTATTCTCTCTCCATCTCTGGAGCCAGACGGAGTTTAGATGGAGGCTTTGGTCTTTGTATGAGCTCTGCACATCAGGCATCACGCAGGGCAAAAAGAGAGCGTGGGCCTGGAGAAAAAAAAAAAAACCTTTCAGCGCGCTCGTTTCTTCCTGCTTCGGGACCAATGAGAGGAGGGATGGAGGCATGAAGGGAGTCGCTGTTATTATGCGGAAACATTATCTCTCACTAAACTGAATCGCTCACATCAACAGCCTTTACCGTCTTGACACTTTTCAAATAACACATAAAAGATTTGATAGCGATGTGAAAAGGATTTCCTCTTGCTCTTTTTACAGTCGCCTCTTTCGTCTTAGATCTGAAATGTCACATCCGCAGCTATTAGCCAAACTTTGTACTGCCGAGCGCTGAAAAGGCACTCAGCCTACAATTTATGCCCCTCATTAGCTTGAGACGAGACAGTGAACAAGTCCTTTTGAGATTTCTGTGAAACGCCGGCTCCTCATCACAAGCCCCTGGCCTGAAAGATGCGTGGAGCGACGGCGCTCTCCTCACCACACCAAGGGCAGGCTGATTGCCAAGGCTTCACTCAAAGGTCATGCAATTAAGCTTTGTTCCCGCTTCAATAAGGATTTGACTGACTGACTGTGCTCCTCCGTTTGAACAGATGTGATTTTTGGCCTCTGGTAAGCGAAAACTCTGCCCTCGGTTCATGTTCACAATCATGTATTTAAAGAAATTAGACTGAGACGGATGAATCCTGCGGACAAAGACGGCAAACGTCGATGCTCATCCCTGCAGTTTGCACCACAAATGTAAATGTAAATATTAATATTCAGGACTGCGATGGTTTAGAGGTTAAGTAAGCTGGACTTTGAGCCACAGACTCCTTGCACTGGACTCCGGACGGGGAAAAGCTGCTCTCCCTAAACGTCCTTGTGCAGGACATTTAACCTCCAAACTGCTTTTCACAGAAGTCACTGAGGGGCCATATGTCAAAGAGGGTGAACACGCTGCCTAAATTATGTAAAAAGCGTGAATATTAGGCCCCAAAAAAAGCAGATAGAGAGCATCATTTCTTCAGAAAATAGGAAGCTCTAAAAAAAGCACAACAGAAAAACAAAGCTGCATTCTAATTTGACATCAAAATTCAAGCGTTTTACACAACAACAGCCTCGAACAGAACAAGGCATGCAGCCCCGAAAAACCGCTCGAGTGGATCTGCTCGGTAGAGTCTGTGCTTGTACTCTGTGGCTCCCAGGTGTGAATGTGTGTAAAATCATGAATATGAAGCACGATGTTTCTGAGAGAGGGGGGGAAAAGAAGAAAAAAAAGGAGCAAGAGAGGGAAAGAGAGAGAGAGAGAGAGAGAGAGGGAACACGATCAGAAAACCTTCCCTCAATAAATAAAGGTTAAAAAACTGGGTCACTGACAAGAAAGAGAGAAGGAGACTTAAGAAGCCGAAGCAATGAGCCAATTTCCCCCCACAGAGTCCGATGCAAATATCATTCTTCGTATGGCGGCGTTCAGGCAGACGATCTGGTAAAATGGCAAGCGGAGGCTGGGGGAAGATGTGACCTAGTTTTGGAGATGTGTGGCTGTAAAAAAGAAAAAAAAAAAAAAAAAAAACCCAACCAAAACAACTACATGATTAATGCCGCTTTGCATGTCTCTCCATCTCCTGCGACTCCAGTCCGCTTGTCATGTGTTTCAGCAGCAGAATTTTACCCAAAAGAGAATAATGAAGTTGATTAAATGGAGCAGCTTCGAGAAACAAACACTAAGAGCAGACTCAACACGGAGGAGGAAGAAAGTCTAAATACCATCTGACCTGCAGTGTCACAGCTTTGTTTTAGCTGCATGGGGGGGCCACATGGGCGCCACTCGCCGCACCGACCGATGTTTTGTTCATTTTTTTAAGAATTTTCTAGGACTTTCCTGAAGTGCTCCGACGCGCTCCACCCATCTGCTGCTGCGCACAGGCCAAAATAAACGCTATGACTTGTGAATAGGAGTTTGGGTCTTATAATAACACACTTCTTCTCAGCTGGCCTCATATTAACGCACACTCAAACGCTAAGAGGCTCTGAGTCACATTTTAAGCACTCCGTCAAAAGATCTTTATAATTTTCAAAAAAAAAGGGAGGATAAAAAAAAATATCCACTGTCAAGACTCTATTTGCAGTAATATGTCTCCAGTCTGTGATGTTCAGCCTGTTCCAGCAGCTCTTTTTATTTCCAACAGTGGTACTTCACCATGTTTTTTGTCCCCGAGTCCGTCTCATCTGGTTCTGCTCAAGTTTCTGGTTCAGTGAAACCATAACAACGATTATTTGTAACACCCAGAAATTAAGCATGAACATCTTGTGTTCGATGTGTGAAGGTTTTTCCTTCAAGTTGGGAAAAAATGAGAGACGAGACGTGCGTTGTGGATGAACTGCACGCTGGCATATCGATACTTTTCTCATTTTTTTCGCTGGATGTCAGTGAAGCACACGGAGGTCGAGAAAGACGCCTCCACTCTTCAATCCTGAGGGACAAATTTAGATTTCACATCAACATTTTGATGATCATATTGCTGTTTTTTTCTGCTGTCGAGCTGCTGCTCTGACTCACCGCGCAGATTGACACATTTTCGGACCTATTCATCGCTGTGGTTTGTTGACGATGTCGGTTTAGTCATTAGCCGCTTGTATACGTGAGCAAGAAGTGAGAGGTGACATTACATTTATTATTTCCTTCCTCTTATCATCCACATTCTCTCATTTGTCATTCATTCCTTCATTTGTGCACCTTTCAGCCCTCCGCCCATCCTTTTTATCTAAGCAGCCATCACTTCATCTCCTCATTTCTTGACTTTTCTTAATCTTTTCACCTCTCCATGCCCCCCCCGCTGTGCCGCTGCTCACATAGCTTTGCACCTTTTAATCTGTCATTTTTAATCTCTCACTTCCATGTTACAGTCACTTTTTTAACATCAACACTTTGGAATCCAGACTTATTTCTTTCAAACTCTTCACATCGAGCGTAAACATGCTCTTGTTTTCTGTTTGTTTTGTGTTTTTTTTTTTAGATTTGAGCACCTGGTTGGTGAGCAACAGGAGCAAAACTGACAGTTTAATACGAATGCTGGAGGCTGTGAAGGCTTATGTGTGTGTGTGTGTGTGTGTGTGCATCCACGTGAGTGTGTGTGTGTGTGTGTGTGCATCCACGTGAGTGTGTGTGCATATGTTTCCTTGCACTCATCTTCATGCTGGTATGTGTTGACATGCAAAGCTCTCCACCATCCAACCAGACTGTCCATTCACAGGGCTTGGCACACAGAGCATAAGAGAGAGAGAGAATGTGTGTGTGTGAGATGATGTGTGTGTGTGTGTGTGTGTGTGTGTTTGTGTGTGTAAATGAGAGATAGAGAAACTGTAACATCAACTGCACATTCCTGTAGCTGTTTGCATCTGGCTGCCATGGAGCTTCACAGCTGTTTCTACCAGAACTTAATGAGTTACAACACCTGCTAGCCAGCTAGGACAAACACACACACACACACACACACACACAAACACATATATACACACACATGCTTGTGTTTGTGCAGTTGATTACTTAACCGTTAGTACATGTCCATCAGTTTTCCAGAGGACCAGACTTTGTAACGTCTGCTGCGGATGTTGGCATGTTGATGAGTTAACACACTAAAGGCTGATGCCATTCTGACAGTGATCCAGCTGTAACATCTGCACATCTGGATGCAGCTGCCTCGGACTCGGGGCTCAACGTACAAGTTGTTTAGAAAGGCTCGGGGAGCGGCTCACGGGGCTTGTCGATGTCCCGAGGAAATTTTCCGATGTCCTAATTTGATTGTAATATTACCTCGGCAAGTGCGAGCATCGAGGAAGGAAAGAGTCAGGGGCCGATCGGAGGGCCCGCTGTGTTTTCCATCAGTCAGCTGCTGTTTCATAACACTCCTCCATGACATTTCTGGGGCTCAGATTTTATAATAAATACTGCATTTTCAACTGAATACTTAAGCAGCTGCCATGTAAAGATGACAATACACTCAAAAGATGTGCTGATTTGCAAGTAAATAACACGAAAAAAACTTGAAATCTGTTTGTTTTTGTCTGTTGGGAATTAATTTTGACTCATCAAAAGCTGCATGAACACTTTATATGTATTACAATTACATGTGCATCCCACTATATGCATGTTCTGGTTGATTTTAAAGGATCTGGTGCTGCAGTTTCCGTCTTTCCAGCCCTGCAAGACGGTTGCAGCCACATCTACAACATGCACTCCTGACTTGCAACTTCACACACTTTTCATGCAAAAGTGACAATGGCATAAAGAGTTTCACAACTTCCAAGCAATTATCTTTATTGGTAACCCCCTTCAACACCACTTCCTTCCTCCCATGGTGCACTGGGAGCGGTTATGCTCTCCTTATATCACTTGTTGTTCAAAGACCTCTTCCTGGCTGCTGAGCCTCAAACGTGAACATCTGCTACATCAACGCTTAACTTGTTAGCCTGTTAGCCTTCAGAGGAGTTTTGTCACTTGTGAAAGTACTTCTGACTGAAAGGTGTGAAACTCTGATCTTTGATCCGACCGTCAGCCATTCATCATGAAAAATAGTTTTATATGGGCCAGCAAATCCTCAGTTGATCCTCGATTTCATGTTGATATTTGTGTTAAATTTAGAGAAGTTTACTAGTGATATTGCTGAGATAAGACATTTACACCAGGGGAAAGATGTAGAGTGAAAGTGACTCAGACTTTTGACCTTTGAGAACCAAAATCAATCAGTTTCTCCTTAAATCAAAGTGGACATTTGAGCCAAACTCTTTTCAGTTTTCTAAGAATTCATGTTCAAGTGATGTCACAGTGCCTTGACCTTGACCTTGACCTTGACCTTTGACCGCAAAAGCTCAGTCAGTTCAGTTTTGAATCAAAATGAACAAATTTAGAAGAATAAAAGCACTTCTGGGATCCTGGAATCAAGAGAAAGGGATGGACAAACGGATGAAAGACCAGACTGAGTTTCAGACCAAAAAAAACAAAACAAAAAAAAAACAAAAGGAATACCAGACGGAAAAAAAATCTAATGAAACTCTGTCTGAATTTGTGGTTTAACATTTCAATACGACAAGCCTGGAAGAAAACTCTCCCGAGTGCAAAGTATCTATTCATGTTTCGCTCTCGATATTGTGTGTCAAGCACCCTCTAACAACTCTGTGTGTGTGTGTGTGTGTGTGCTTGTTGCAGTGTTTTGACAAGTGTCGCACAATCCCCTTGGGGGGGGAGGAAAGCGAGGGGGGGGGGGTTTCAGTAAAAGGGGAGCTCTCTTTTTTTGTCCGAAGAGACGAGGCCAAGAGCTGCT
>JAQNCA010000006.1:17923443-17938526 GCA_029783725.1 Acanthurus tractus | reverse complement strand
AGAGAAAAGGACAGCATAAAAAAAAACATAGATGAAAAGAAAAGGCAGCAGGAATCAAGGTTGAAGAAAACAGAAAGAAAGGAAAAAAGGGAGAGAAAGAAAAATGAGAACAAGCCAAAAGGAATGGTGGGAAGCAAGAAGAGACAAAGAGATAAAGCAGCATTAAAAGATGAAAGATGGATTTAAATGGAGACATAAACAGACATGGGGGAGAAAGAAGAGGGAGAGACAAGGATGGGACATAGTGTGAGGATTTCAATTAACACCTTGACTGCAGGGTAATTATCAGTCAAAACATGAACTGCTGTATCAACACAACTTCAATAGACAGCCATCCCCACAGGATCAACTGCACACTGCCCATCCTGCTGTCACATGTCAATTAATATCAGCTGTACATTTAGCACTCATCTGAAGCCATACTGTACCATGACTGTAACCACAGTGAGCATCAAAGACTTGGTAGTATTAAGCCCTTTAGATGACCTTCAACTCAAATGACTTCGAACTAATGTTTTTACAGCCAGGCTACATGGACAGATTGCAGGCAAATACACAAACCTTGAAAAAGAGAGAATACCCAGATGTTTTTCTATCAATACGTATTGGCTTTGTTATTCTTCACCACCAATCTTTATGAAACACTAATGGCAAAGCTGAAACCCAGTTCATAAAACCTCTGGACACTCAGTTTCTGTTTTTTTTTTTCCCAGGAAAAATTAATCAATCTGGTGCAGAGGAGGTGATGTGTTTTACACATGCTCAGCAGCAGCAATACTGCTGTGTTTGCAATAAATAGAAGAATAGGGTAGTTAGCAGCAGCTGAAGAATACAAAGAAAGAAATGTCACCTGGAGGAACTCGAACTCCAGAACACTGAATTCATAGAAATAGTAAAAGAAAAAAGTAAAAGACTGTCAAAATAAAAGATTAATTGAACACGAAATGCAGAAAAGGCAAAAAAATCATTGGTTTTACTCATATCAGGATATGATGCTGATGCTGAGTTAAAACTTAAGGTTATTTCTATAATTGATGACTGATATTCTGCAGCTAAAGAGTGTCACAGCGCAAAACTTGCTTGGTGGGACCAAAAGCAAAAAAAGATATCCAGCAGTAAACAAAGAACCAGAATTTCCATTTTGCAAAATTACAGGCAATTTAAACATGACATGGGAACTTTCTACAGGTAAAAAGACCTGTCAGACAACTCAAAATAATCAAAGATTGATGATCAATTATGAAAATAACCATTAGTGCCTGCTCCATCAATAAAACTGCCAAAAACTGTTTGAACAAATGTTTTCTGAAGGGCAATGCAAAAACCAAAGAAAGAACTGCCCAGTTTCCAACAACAGCCTTTGGTCTGTTCAACTATTGATCAGTGTAGGCTCTGAAACAGGTGGTGGATTAAGTCTGTCAAATAAAGGCAGTCTGTTGAAATGAGCCTTACCTCTAAGATTTAACTACAATTCACTGGTAAAACACAGAGTTCATTGTTTTTCACATTAAAAGGTCTTGCTTCTGATCACCAATGCATGTAGACCAAATCCAGAATCACCACAAATTTAGGCCTACAATCCCATGCCTGGTATAAAAGCTGATTTAATAGGAGCTTACAGCTATAAAACAAGGTAGGGCTGATTTGTGTGTCTCTTTGTAAGTGTAGATCCATGTCCCTAGCTGCAGACCAGCCCACTGCAATTAACCTCATTTACTGTAATCTTCCTGAGCTCTCTGTGGGTGGAGGGATGCGCCACTTGTTTTCCCTACCAGAATGACTGATAGTTACTTTATTTTACTCCAAAAAACTGGGGATTACTGATAGTCTGCAGACAGCATTAGGGGGAGTTGTGGGTAGTCTTGAGCTAAGAGTGTCCTCACACATATTGTTTTCTTATATCACTAGCCTCTCCAAAATTAGGTTTTGCAGTTTTTCCTGTTTTTTATTCTTGTAAACTGAACATCTCTTACGCTTTTCATGCCAGAAAACTAATTGAAACTGGTAACCAGCATATAACTTGATAATAAAAATAACTGTTGAGTGTGGCACTGGTCTAATTCCTGTTATAAGTGACATGCCTAAAAACCTGCGGTCAAGATAACTATCTAATAGTGAGTTCAGTAACTGGTATACCTTACATACACAACTTGTTTTACTAAGATTTGCATTAATTCTGTTTGGTGAGATCAAACATTAATGGTTACAGAATGACAAACTAAATGCAAAACAAACTCTCAATGCATACAAGACTTAAACTGAGCTAAAAGTGCTTTAAGCCCACTTAAGCTAGCTTGAGCAAGCTTCTCATTACCTCCCCAAACAAGACTTTTAGGTACTGTGGCTTACAAACCACCATGAGTGTAAGGTGATAATTTTTGGCTTCACAATGTTAGTCATGTCTAACAATAAATCTGAGAGAGAAAGGATAATGATTCTTCACTGAACAAAACCTACAAAGTTATTCAACACCAAAGTGTCATTTCATTTCACATCCAAGGGAGGGCTTGGAAAAATGAGACTGGATATCGTCTTTTATTCTCAGGTTTGGATTTTGTTATATAAAATGATATGACATAAGTGCTTTCTTTGTCTACTTTTAAAGTCTGCACTTATGTAAAGTGATGTAATTTTCTGACTTTACTAGATGGTCATAACTGTTCTGAAATCCTAAATCTAAAATCCAACATAAATAACATTACTACACTAATGTAGCAATAAAGGTATTTGGTCAAAAATATAATAATATCTGATTCTGTCTATATTGCATAGCGCTGCTATGAACAGTAATTCATAGATTTTTTTTTGTTTATGTTTTGAAACTGTATATTTTCAAGAAGGGAAGGAAATGCTGTCTTTGTGGTTTATTTTGATTATAGTCTGTCTTAATTAAGCTCTATGTTGACATTTCAAATGTGATTTACAGTTGAACATATAGATCACTTCATAAAAATTACCAAGATATATCTTGTATGTCGCCATTTAGCCTGAAAATACAGATTATGTAATTGTTGAGCCATATTGCCCAGCCCTAATCTAAGGTACTAAGGCATAAAACTAAGTATTGCTCAGTGTCAGGTCACATTAAGCAATAATCATACTTAGTGTTCATACAAAGCAGGTTAAGTAATATCATGCAAGGTAAGATTTCAATCGGTCTGCTCTAATGAGGTCACAGAGGCAGCTCCAAGAATGTGCTATTGTGTTTTCTCTGCCTCGGTGTGTGACAGTGAACCACCTGGGGACTAGCACAGTAGAGTAGAGTTACTGTGACATTTTATCTGCCCTGCTTCATTGGCTGTTCTTAGCAAAATAGCTTAGGATCTTTTTTTCCACTGACAGGTGTGTGTGTGTGTGAAAGACACACAAACACACGCAAGGATGCCATATGGAGCAAGCCAACAGATTGGGGGCAGCAGACAGATAGGAGGTATGACAAGCATCACCTTGCCAGGTGTGACTCTCCCAGGAAACACAAACATATCTTTGTTGTCCTCACAACACAAGTTTGATTACATAATCGCTTACACAATAGGCTAGTTCAAATATACCAACTTTTAAAAAACCAATAAGAAGAAGAGGTTGCAGGCACATATCTTAACATCTGAAATATTGAGAGGGAGCACCCCCTGACTACACACACGGGGTTGTGCAACACCTGAGAGCCACGTTGCTACCACAGGGGATTGAAACCATAATGCTGGCTGTCTTGTTGCCCTTTGGCAATTGAATTTAAACCAATAGACTAAAGACTGTGAGAAGAAATTAGGACAAGACCTTTCACAATCAGTTTCCAATCAAGGCCATTTAAGGCAAGACAAATGGTTTGTTGAATTGTTAATGAGCCTTATTTAACCAACTCAGGTAACAAAAGGCTAGCCGAAGTTAACAGCCTAAAAAAACAAGCAAACAAATCAGGAGAAACATAAAGACCAACGTTAATCTCAGGATAAAAAAAACATAAAATCAAAGAATCATTATCGGATATTTTCAAATTAAATTGAAAGGATGTTATCGTACCCTTATCAATCCAATTGAGCCCGTGCGTGAATACAAACCTTATAAATTAATTAGTTCACGTCACAATAACTCATTTCAAGCTTTATATACTGTAACATTTTCAAAAACAGCTAACGCTAAGCTAAGCTAGCTGCCGACAGCTTCATCGGGCTAACGCTGCTAGCCACACACACACACACACACACACACACACACACAAACAGAGGAGCTGACTGCCAAAACGTTACCGTACCTTTTAAAATCTCTCATAAGCCGTCTCCTTGCCGGGGTCGACATTGTTCAAAATGTGTTTTTAAAAAATTTAACTTTGACCATAAACAGAACAGTAGCCGAAAACCAAATCCGGTATGTCTTCCGCTTGTAGCCCTTTTTCTTCTTCTCCCAAAACAACTGGCTAGCTAGCGATTTCTGGTGACGTCGGTTGCTTACAGTGTCGGCCAATAAACGCACAGCTCCTTTTATGTCAGAAACGATGTCGATGGAAAAACGTTAATTAAACAGCTTTCCAAATGAAATCTAAATATATCTCTGCTGGCATGTGGTAAATGATACATCTAACTTTACTTCAGTCACGGAAAATATCTTAAAAAAAAAAAAAATACTGCATTAATGTGCTGCAGGCAAAGATGTTGTTATGTTATCATCATCCCTAGAGAAATTTAGAAATACTTAAACTCCAAACTTGTAATGTCTCTATTAGAACATCTGCAGAGTGTTTAAAATCCCATTAAGTAACACATAAACATAAATATGCTATATACTTGTAATGTTCCTGTAGGAGTTTAATGTATTTCTGCAATATTGCTATTAAGATATTTTTAGTCTCTTGTAGCCAGTATCACTGTAACATCCATGCATAAGAATAGTCCCTACAGTGTGTCATGTAGTCATGTAAGTGTAAGGTAATCTTATGATGCTTATAGCCTACTTTTTTGCATCTCTTATTGCATCTTTATTAACCACCAGAGAAAGCAGGGAACTGGCTTTCGCAACTGGAGAAAAATACACTTAAACTTTAAATTTAAGAAGGAGAACTGGAGGTATAAGCCTTAACCCTTTACAACAGCGGGCATTGTAGGATATCATTTCGTATATTATAAAGAACATGGGATCTGGTTATGCAGTATCCCAGCAGAATGGTTCAATCAAAGAGTAAAAAAATCACATATTAAAGCAGGCTACACATGTAAGTACAGTAATTACAGCTGCCTTTAAGTAAGGCAGTCTGTGTGTACTTTTTCTCATCTCATAAATTTCTCACTTACTACGCCACACTACGCACATAACCTACAGCTAAATGCAACAAGCTCCCAGCGGGTTTATACGAGGCAATGTGGGAACTCATTAACTGAAGATAAAGTGAATAAGGAAGGGAAGATCCAAATGATAGCACATGAAAATGTTGGAATGCACTGAGTTGATAACTTATGATAAAATTTGACTTATGGTGTGTCAGAGTTGATATTTTCTGCAAACAACATACATTTTAACAGGAAGTACATTCAGTGTTCAAAGCAATGGAAAATCATTGAAAGAGCAGACTCAAAAAGAAAAATGGAGTAGAATAGCATAAAAAAGAATCAGAAGACAAACATTTACATTCTTCCTCTCATTCATACTTGTTGATATGTGATCGCAGACCCTTTTGTGTGTGTGTGTGTGTGTGTGTGTGTGTGTTTGTACAGCAGTGGTCCATGAAAATTCCAAATAACATGAGATAACACAAACCGTACTCGTTTTCATGCATGCACGGTTTTTTATGATTTGGAGAATACTGCAAATACAACAAGCGCCATGTAAACACACCGCTGTGTTCGTGTCATTATGCCTGCATTCAGGGAGCAACAAAAAAATATTTGTCTCCCACTGCTGTAGGACATTTTCACCATGTGGTTTAATTGCTTGCTCGTTCTCTTGTTTTTGTTTCAACTAAATTAATAGAGTTTGTTATTGTGTTTTGTTTGCCTCTACATTTCCAAAATCTTTCTTCTGTAATTATTTTCCTTTCTGTTTTCTCCTTCTTATCTTTCTTTTGTATTTTACTTTCAGAGTCTCATTTCCCCACAACTACTCCTCTCATCTCCTGTTTTGATTTTTATTTAATGCTTGAGCATTTTAATTGACTTGCCTTGTGGTTTAAATTCACCTTCATAAATCAGTAATAACATGTTGAGTACACAGATTTTACTGGCATTCAAAGAGGCATGTCAGAATCTTTACACAATAAAATGTCAGGGATTATTTACTGATTCAGAGTTACGTTTGTTGTTAAAATTAATTCTGGCTCTGACATTCTGACATTTAATAGGTCAAAAAAAATTCTAGAAAAGTAATCTGCCTTATTTACTGATTAAAATATCCATTAGTTCCATCCCTAATGTGCTCTGTCATAATTTTGGTATTTTTATTTATATATCTGTGATGACCAAAGTGGAAAATAGGTAAATATTTCTTTATAGAATGATGTAAGCAGCCCGATTACATGGTTTTAGCAGGACCCACATTATTCTATACACACAAATAGCAAAGTTTCTACAGACTTTTACATAACTTCCTGGTCTCCTTGGAGTTCTAAATAAAAGAAACTGATGCAGAAATCGATCAGCACTGGGATCACATGCACAGCTCAATACTGTGACTCACACATTGAGTTAGCTGGTGCACAGGTCCCACTGCAGGGCTTCAGTGAAATCCCACTCAAAGCTCCAGCAAATATAACTGTCTATTTAATCTAGCTTAATCATTCTCTTGACCATTTTCTAGTGCCAGTCCAGATTGCAGCTATCAATAGACCCACAGTCCTGATGGTGTTTAACCACTGTGAGAATGTAGGTCACATAGAGACAAAAGGGCCTGGCTGCAGCATTCGTCTTTGCTGGCTCCCCCAAGAGTCAGGAATGAAAAGCATGATCTTTATGTAATGCAAAACACATTTACATCATGGGTTGCTAGGCTCCTCAGGGAGGAAACAAGTTTATTTATGGGATTTCAGTACCATTGGAAAGCTTGAATTCATCAGTTGGGAAACAGTGGAAGCATGTTTATTCATGGAAGTCCAAGAGACTGATTGTAATGGATAAGGTTTTTAATCTTTTTTAGCTTTTGTTTTTTAAAGTAGCGACAGTTTTGCTCTGTAACTGTGTCTGGCTGCATTGTAGAGGAAAAAAAAGGCCCCAGTCTCTGTCAGTCTGTCTGTCCTGTCTGTCAGTGGCTGGACAAAGGCCTGGATCTAGCCAAAATAGGCAGGAAGAGAGTATCACTGCTGAGCTCAGGTGCTTTTAATAGAAAGGGCAGAGAAATGGTGCATTACTTTCTCTCACTAACACACTGAGAGAGGCTGTGGTGTTTTTCTCCCTCACATATTATACCAACATGGTATATATGAAACAATATATGTGAAGGAGATTTGATTTATGGAAAACTTCGGGAGCATATGAACTATGAAATAACAGCAGGGTTATGATACATTTTCTCTCTTTATCCTGTTAGTTAAAAACTATTCGTTTAGCTAAAGCTTTTGAAAGTCACTTTTTAATTTTGTGCATTTATAACTAATGGCGGTTTGTAATGGAATACTTCCAACATATGTTTTAAGTTAGTTGTAGCATTTTTTAGTCTGAAAGACCAACAATAAACCGGGTTTTAAAATGGTTATATTTTTCATTGATTTACTGGATCTTCTTTCTATTAATGAGGTGAATTGTTTCATCGTGTTTTCCCTGCAGCTGAACAGTTGCAACAGTTGTAAAGTCTCAGTTTATTCTCTCGGCATTCACAGAGAGGAGTGGTTGAATCTTGTTTTGTTAATGTAGGCTGCCCTCCCTTTTCTCTCCCTCGTGTTCTGTGGATGGAGAGGTCACTCAGGCCTTTTTACCTCACTCATCAGTCTTACTCTAATGATCCATTAGTCTCCACAAAAACCTGCTGGCGACGGCTGGAAGACTCCAGTCTGAGTGTTAGGGCGGTGACGTGATGGAGCCATTAACATGTTCTACAGCTATCAGCGCTAATGAGGAGCGAAGCTTTAAGATGGTACAGGCTAATTGTCTCATTAGAGCTGCAATGTCTCGCTACATCTGCATAGGCGATGGCCGTAATTAAATTACACAGCTGACTGGGTGAGTGTTTGGACAGTCAGTGAAGTCTGCAGCCAACTGGAGTGTTTCGGTCAAATTTTAGGGTCTGTGAAGGGCAATGATGCTTTTAATGTCAGGGAGAAAAAAATTAGACTGATTAATTTGAAATGCACAAAATGAGACAGTGTTTCCATGAGACAGCGTGACAGTGAAAGAGTTAATGACAGAAAAGAGTTTGTTTATTACGCTGAAAAATCTGCAGTTTTGTCACATGCTTTATAATCAGCTGTCTCTTTAATATCTGGTTTATGTAAAAATAACTCCATGGATGGCAGTGTGTGTCGCTCTGTCTGCCACTGTGGTCCATAGTGTAATATCTCTACAGTTATTAGATAGGATGCCATGAATTTTAATACAAATATTCATGTAAACAACAGAATGAATTATCATAACTTTGATGAGGCCTTTGTTTTTCCTCTATCATCAGCTGTCAACCTTAGATATACTTATAATATTCTCAGTGCTAATTTGCTACTATTGGTTACCATGCTAACACATTAAGTACATAAGCTCAGTATCAGCATGTTGACCTTGTTAGCATGCTGATGTTAGCATTTTTGTCATAACATCACTCATCTGATAGGCACCTATGTGGCTGCAGACTCATGGTCTTGTTATCACGTAGCCTTTCTCTCGGTAATGTAGAGCAGCACGTCTTCATTGCAGTGTTTCAGTATTAAACATCCTGTCTAGCGGAGAAGCACAGGAGGAGATAAACAGAGAACATACACTCCTTGTCATCAAAGAAACGGCACACAAGTGTTTTTTTCCCCCACATGTGGTTGTTATGCTTCTGAAAATCTCTACAATCAGGGGTTATGTGGAACTTTGAAGATGCACGAACCCGAATGCAGATGCAGACGTATCACTGTCAATTATTATGAGTTGCAGCTTATTATTCATTACTGATGCAACAACAGGGACTTTTGTGGCAATAAGTTTATGCAGAGGGTTAGAGTGAGGCAGGAAAAAAAAAAACAAAGGAATTGCACATAGCCCTGGGGTGTAAGTGTGAAAAGGCAGAGAGCAATAATAATATACACACACACACACATGCACACATACAGAGTTTACTGCATCAGACCACAAATACAAACTGTGCATGTTTCATTTTCTTGCCTTCTGTCAGTCTTCTCTCTTTTCAAATCAAGTCTAAATCAAGACTTTGGACTCTCCACCTCTTGTGAGGCTTGAATTATTGGTTTCATCACGTCAAAGGGGAGTGTTTGTTTGTCTGACTCACCATCAAGTTATGTTCAGTTTAATTTTCTTCTTGATCATTAGGGAACAAGAACTGGTACAAGGCTTGGCAATAAAAAAAAACAAAACAAAACAAAAGAAGACAGGACAAAATGAAAAAGGGTAAGAAATGATGGAAGAACCTTGCTTACAAAACTGGATTGTTTGTTACAAGCTTGGATGTGCAATGTGTGAAATCACATCGTGGAGCAAAAGACAAAAATGAGTGAAAATGTGCAGACAGGGACAGGCAACACATTACAAGCAATGATTCAAAGTGAATACAGCCTGAGAGAGAGAGAGCACGCAGCCTATGAGACCTGTTTTCTTTTCTTTTAAGCACTTAATTTGTGATTTCAGCGCTGCAACTCTCTGACCTTGCACTTAAATTTTATGAGTCCCACTAATTCACTCCAAAGGAGTCACTGCCTGAGCTCGAAAGTTCATTCTCGACCTTGAGGCAGTGATCATTTGTAAAATAGCTGAACTCTAGTGTTGCTTACTTGCTTTTTTTTTTTTTATAGTCATTGCCCTATTTTAGATAGTGACAGAGGTTTAAATATTGCTCCCACGCACAGTCACGCACTTAAATATACACTGATTTCCCAAAGATTTCCCTCAAAGTTACTGTGAAGGAACAGCCTGGACTTTCTCTTTATTAACACAAGATGGAGCTCAAGATATCAAATGGAAAGAGTAACCTGCTGTTGTCATGGTTTCAGGTATCCTGGAGACACAGTACTAGATGCTAATTGGTGGAAAGAGAAAGAGCGAGAGCGAGGTAGAGGTTGTTGCTCCCTCTCTCTCCTTTTTTGTTTTATATTTGCATCTCTATGTTTAGTCTGACACGTGAAAAGCATCACGCGGTGGATGGAGAAACAATGTGGGGGAAAACAATGGATCATAATAATAAAACTAAAAAGGAATGATGACGAGACTTTGTAAACATCAAAAATGTATTGCAGTGTGTACTTTATAATGTTTCATATGCATATTTATGTGCCCAAAATACTAATGTTTCTCAACCTTGCCTTTCTGTATCGATTTCTGTTATTCATATGGCAACACCATTGATTTTAACTGTAAACTTGTCTCATTTGCAATTAATTTATTCAAAAAGTTTCCTCTCTGTCCTTCTCTCCAAATTTAAAGTTTCACAAGGTTATACAGAGGGTGATCATTACATGACTTCACAATGCACCACTGACGTAATGTTACGTGAACTATGTGTGATAAGTTGTTGCATGTAAACAGGGGTTTGATTTTTCTGTTATGCAAACCCCTTCCTGGGTTCTGCTCTTATCCTCCGCTTTGATGCCGCAAACAGTATCATCACCCAAGTTTCCAAGACAGCTCATTTATCATGATCTCTTCTTCTGCCACATCACAGACAAACACATATCTCTGCTGGTGCTGTTTACAATAGGGTTCAGGCCATTTTGTACTGATATCTTGGCATCAGCATCAAACTTGTCTGCATCTGCTCGCCTGGAATTAAAAAGGCTTTTATCCAAACCTCCTTGGCAAACACAGAGCATTTAAATTTAGATGTTGAGCAGCAGCAGCAGCAGCAGGTACCCAAATGATGGACCGACATCAAAGACTAAGACCCAGTGATAAATTGCAGCCATTTGATTGATGGCGATAAAAGAATCGAGTATTCGGTGGATCCTTAATGGCATTTTGGAGCTCACAGAGGCTCCATCCTGCCACAGTGCAGCTGTGAGTTGTGTAATTTTGGATTAAGCAGCTGTATTGTCTCTTCTGCCTTTGTCTCCTGCCCCTTAATGCAGCGCCGGTCAACATCTCATCACTCCCACATCTAGAAATAAACCTTTGGGACACCAGAGACATGCATGGGGTTGGATAAAGCTAAAAAAAAAAACAGCTAAAGCCAACTGAGTAATCCCCAGTTTCCTATGATTCAGCTTTGTTTACATTTTGCAAAGTTATAGATGACATGCTGCTGTTAATGCGAGTCATTTACACACAAAAATTAAGGATATAAATCGAAAGTAGAGGACAGAGGAGAAAACACCTTAATGAAACCTTCTTTTTCTACATTGCACAGACAGACTGACTAGTTAAATACGAACCAAGACTTAGAAAACAACCTTGTTGTGTCACAAGAGATGTGACCTCTTTCTTTTTTCTCGACTGCAATAAGATTTCAGCTAAAAACCTCACAAAGGGATCAGGTAAATACAGACCGGTCACATGAGGAGGGTGAATGAGCTGCTGGGGTGTGCCAGGTTGGATGCCTGCCAGGTCTGCTGAATGGGGAAACCGGGGCCAAAACAATCAGACAGGCCAGATGAGCACGCCTCCAAACTGATCGATGAAATGTTAATGTGGAAAACAACGATCCAGAGAATGCTTATCATGATCTAAAACAGGCTACAGGGTCACTGTTTAAGAGACTTGAAACTCGATCAAGTGGAGGCTGATCATGAGTCAGATGGCTATTAAATGTGATGTGGAAAACTGTATCATGGCCATGATTTCTTTTAAATAAATCTGAGTGAGAGGATGAAGATAAATAGAAGAATTATGTGAAATTCGAGGCTAAGATTGATAATAACAATGATAATAATGATCTGATGGGAGATACTGGTTTGTTTTTTTTGCTTTGTGGATGCAGCTGATGCCTTTGTTTCTGGTCAGTGTAAAGCAGAAACTGTTGCCAGTTTTTGTGCTGTGAAGCTGCAAACAGAGATTTTCAATTATGGGGAAAGCGCTCTCGATATTTGCGGTTGATTACATGTTTTTATTGTTGTAGAAGTGGCTCAATCAGAGAAACAGAAATATCACAGTGCAGCCAGCAGCATCCAGTTCTGCATGGCACATTTTATTTGTTATTATTTGTTTTTTAATAAAGAACTTACTGAGAGATATGTTGTTATGGCACACACGTCCTCTGCGACTACCATTGCGAGAAAATAGATTGAATTTCTTTCACAGCAAAGCCAAATCAAAGAGGATGATATATTCATTTTGATTTCAGAGCGGCTGTAGAATAACAGTTTAATGACTGTAATCTGCAAGAAAATTGTGCATATAACTTAAATGACTCACAATATTAAGGTTATTTTTACTTCTTGACCTAATGTTTAAAGGTTGCAAATGATGAGCACTTATTTGCGAGTGGACCCGATCACAATTCTGCACACTTTAAAAGTAACCTGCCTCCTGTACCTTATGTAGCAGCAGAGGCAGTAATTTGAGCATATTTCCCACCTCCTCCACTGTTAGTCACCCTCTGTCATCTCACCTGTTTCATCGGGTTTACAAAGGCACCTAACAGGTTTGATTTGAGAAAAGATGATTATTAATTAAGGTGATGCTTGTACACGTCTAAGTGTATTAGGGATCAGCCCTGAAAGGCAGATTCAGTCTTTGATCGTCGCTTTTGTTTGATGTGCTGCATCTTTTTGTGGTCGAGACTGAGGCTTGCATCTTGTATGGCGGGCCAAAAGGGCTGTGAAACTTACAGTTTGTGTCAAGTTTTCACCCCCTCCCCCACACACACCATAGAGTCAAACACAAGTACACAGTGGAGAAAATGCAACATAAACTTAAGCTGGTGTTTTGGTTTACTTCCTTGGTAATGTATTGTTGTGCATGTTTTAATGACATCAACCAAAACTGATCTTCTCATCTGCCCTTCAGCAAGAAAATCAGTAAGCTTAATGACTTTCATTATTTACAGGCAGAATTTAGCAAATTCAATTTCTTTTAGTCTTGAGGTTAAAATAATAAACTTGCTGATATCAACTAATGTCAGTTCAGTCAGTCTCAATGTTAATGTTAGCTACTTTAGAGTTTATATTTTCAGATAACATGATCTTTTTATAGGTATCCATACAACTTGCACAAGTTTCTATGTATAAGCTATATAATATGGCAAAAGAGTAAAGCCAAAAAAAATAATGTTACTTAAAATACTAAACCATGTTTATTTTTGTTGAATTACTTATATTCACAAATATTAAAACTGAACCTTCTGGACACAAATGTATCATTTACATGGACAGGCTACTTGTTGTCCTTGATTTTGTTTACCTAGCCTAATGTTGGCTGCATGTGAAACACTTACATCACTGCAACACCATGAAATTCACAACAGGCTTCCAGAGAGCGATGAGGTATTCTCTCCGTGGTGTGTTGGTAACTTCTCTATTAAACGGGGAGCCAATAAAACTGCAGAGGAAGCAGCGTCCTGAACCAATAGCGCGGTTGCCGTCATCGGTCACCGGTTGCTATTTGTGTCGAGCGGCGCGGTGCTGCTACGTCAAGTCGGACACAATCAATCCGAGCGAGGGCGGAAGTTTAGTGACGAAAAAGGAGTGGGAAACTGACACATCTCCGTTACCCAAGTTTATGTGCTCTTATGGTCTACTTAAGAAGAAGTTTTATAAAACTGTGTTATATTATGAGGTAATTCGGACATTGCAAATAAACAGCAAGGGTTGCTATGCACTTATTTTGATAAAAGATTAAGCTTATTTTCTCATTTGGGGGACTGAGAATTTTATTTTACTCGGTATAAAACCAGAACATCTAAGGTTGTCTTGTCATCAGGTAGGTTAAAAATCATCACTATCAATGGCATCGCAGACCCACAATATAATACTACTAAAAATTTCTTCTGAAAAAGAAAGAAAGTTTTATTTTGTGAAGCCTCAACAGTCTATGATGCAGCTTGGATGGAAGAACTTTTTACACATACGTTAAATTTGAGTAAAAAAAAACACAAAAAGGAATAAATATATATACATGCTCGGCCCTCAACATTGTCAACCTTTAAGTTAAGGTAGATGTTGTGTTTTCTTTAGTGTACACTCACCCTCCCATGTCACTGGGACAGCAGCGATGCTTTTATTTAGAAAGTCACAACCGGAACTGTGGTGTTCTGCTGCAGTTGGCTCCACACAAACAAACTTGCAGGGTGGATCAAACTGACGTCTCTCCCTCCCTTCAGCTCCAGTCAAATCATAGCGACCTGGCAGCTAGAGGTAGTTGCATGCGTCTTTTAGTAACGGGGCAATTAGCACCTTCGGAGTCCGTTTTGTAAGCTCCGGGATACGGGAACATCTGAGGAAGAGGTCTCCTCACCGAAAGCGGCTCAAGCGTCGGCGAACGAACGGCAGCGACCCAGCAAAAAACACACACAGAAATGGACGAAAAGGCGTTCACGAAAGAAATTGATCAGTGGATCGAGCAGCTCAACGAATGCAAGCAGCTGTCGGAGGGACAAGTGAAAACACTTTGCGAAAAGGTGAGATAAACCCCCCCCCTCCCCTCCCTCTCTAGACCCCAAACTTAGTCCCAGCGTCTTCTCTCTCCTTACCGACGCCTTCCAGACATTCTTAAAATGGCGTCTATAGTGTACATTTCACTGCGCTGTGCGTATATTTGACAATCATTATGAATGGTTACCGTTGGTCCGGTCTCTCCAAAGGGAATCTGAATCGTTGCCTGTGAGAAATTTCTAGAAAATTCAGAAATTGCCGGCACATGTTGTCGGTTAGCGGGGGGTGGGGGGGGAGTTTTAGCAGCTCGGATGAATCAATCATTGCGAGAATTCAAGTCACATTCCACCTTTACGGGGGGGGCCCGCGGGGGGGGGGGGGGGGGGGGGGGGGGGGGGGGGGGGGGGGGGGGGGGGGGGGGGGGGGGGGGGGGGGG
>JAQNCA010000006.1:17813666-17823749 GCA_029783725.1 Acanthurus tractus | reverse complement strand
GTCCAGAGGCATTTTGGTCAGTGCCCGTTGCTAACACCCTTTTCAAATCGAAAATGAAGCGAGAGGTACCACACCAAATCAAAAATGTGGTTTGGTTTGGCACGCTAAGCTAAGTTCTAGTGATTGATGACCATCGTACCACAATGCCAGAGATGTAACTCATGTTAAATGCTACTGTTTTTGATGGGTGTTTTTTTCATCATTCGCTTAGTTCATAACTTTGGTAATTATGCGTCGTGAGTTTTACTCCCATTGCAGCAGTCCTTTTGTAGCGGCTGTTGTCACACTGTTCAGTTGGTATTTTTCACATTTTTGGAACAAAACTCTTCATTTGCATGGACAGAAAAGTGGCAGCTCAGACAAGAAGCCGTGAAATGTAGGACATTCTGTGAAAAAACTTCAGAAGGCATGGCATGCTCATCAATAACAGATACACAGCATGTTTTTGGCTGGTCCTTACATCCCCCAGATTTCGTAACAGTCTCCAAAACAGCAAAAAAGTGTTAGCTATTTCAAGTGTTTGATTGGAGGAGGGAAAGATGAAAAAAAACGTAGTTCAAAGATGTAGACTTGAAGTTCTGATTTCATATCAAACTCGTAACTTGCCTTCCCCTATTTTCCTCCCAATGCCAATGCATTTTTAATGCTGATACAGTAGCATCGCTGGTCTTCAGAGTTTTTAATTGAGAAATATTTATACACTCCCATGCTGTGACTTAATACACGACTTAATCTGAGTCGGTTGCCTTGAATGAAAATGATGATCCACAGCTGGGAAACAGAATTAAATACAAACAGAAAATGGGCCTGGTATTTGCATAAAACTGCATATTTATACAATATCGTTGATGCATATTAATAAAAAGATTAAAATGAGCAGTTTAATGTATGCAAATCTAAATTATAAATGAGTTGTTTAAACTCCTTGTTTATTCGCCTTGATTAAATATAGACAGCTGTTTTTCCAGAGAGACAGCACCTCTGCTGTGCGGGCCACGCTGCCTCGTGAGCTCAACGCGTCTGATCTTCACACAGTTACCCACGAATATATGTGCTGATGGTTCGGCACGTTCATCACATGGGTTCACAGGTTCACTTAAGGCTGAGGGCTACAGCCAGACGGCCTGTCTCTCTCACAGAAAGACGCGCAAGTCTGGAAATGAATGCACTCTCTCTGCACACGCTTTCTCTATTGAGATACTTTGACATGCAAACACTGTCTCTTTCTCTTTATATCTGTCCCCCCCCCCAACACTCACACTCCCTCGCTCTTTTGCTATGAGCGGTTTCAATATTCTTGTCAGATCAGAGTCCCATTTTAAGTTCATACCACCCTGCCTTATCAGACCAGTGTTTTCTGACTCAGTCACACCCTGAGCATCCTTTCTCGTCATCTTTTATCTCCAACGCTAATGACTGCAGTGTGACATCAGACATCATCTGTAAGGCAGGAAAGGCCAAATAAGGACACGCATAGCTGCTGTGACCCCAGAAGGCGAGCTTTTCACACACACACACACTCACACACAGATACACAGTGCTATATCTGAAGACAAAGACTGTGGTTGTTCAGAAAGGAAATGGGGTTTGTTGCAAAAAATGTTCAGTATTTATTTATCTAAAGCTCAAAGAAATATAAATAGTCAAGTATAAGAAAATAAGTAAAAGTTAAAAAAATATATTGTCAAGTAAAAGCTGGTTAATCACATTTATCATAATGTAGACTTCAAAACCCAGAGCAAGCATACATTTTAAATCGAAATAAAAATATTTCAGGAAAACTCTTCTGTTTAAAAAAAACGTTCCCAACTGGTAGTCTTGACCCACAAAAGAGGTTTCAATATATTATCTGAGGGGTAAAAGACAAAAAACATTTTTGTTCTTCTACTTTTCAGGCTTTTGTTGCCTCAAAATTGCAAATAACTAAATGATTAATGACCATAAACCTGCAAAAAATGTTTAAATTAAACAAGAAAACTCTGGAAAACTTGTCACTACTGGTAAATACAACCTTTGATGAGGTAAAAACTGATGTAAAGTTTGTTTCAGTTTAACAGCCAAAAAGGCTGGGATGCTCACAGTGGTGCTCGAAAATCTTGTGCTTTTGTTTGAGCTTAAACATCTGTTTAAACAGAAAGAACAAAATATGCAAATGAATGTTACAACTCGTGAAAAATACAAAAACATCACCTCAACTGTCAGTGTGTGTGAGGACTTATTCAAAATAAGATCTCTTCAATGGGTCCCTTTCCATTGCTCAATCATTGGTGGGGGAAACGTTCCTTCTTTAACATGTTTTTTTTCCTTTTTTTTTCAAAGATGAATCACAGTTGGTTCAAAAAAAGATTATATACTGTGCTTTCTAAAGAAACATCAGGCACATTAAAGCTAAAGAGTAATTAAATCATGTCCTTTCATTGGGGTTAAGCCACATCCAAGCGAACAGCTCTTAACTGGAACCACTTGTGTGCTTTTATTGGTAGTTTTCCTACAATCAAAACCATGTCCTTCGAGGCAGCATTCAGCCAGCAATGTGGAACCTCGACAAATCTTTCCAGCAGTTTTATTTATGCCTGCCCTTCTGCTATGAAACGGTAAACTAATCTACTCTGACAACACACTTTTGACAATAAAATAGTTGTATTGAGATGGGTATTTATGTTTAATAATTTTGAAATACTAAGTGTACCAATAAAACCATCATCTACTTGCAAATAAGACTAGTTCAAAGCCTCAGCACAAGGCCGGGCTGTGTATGGTCACTGTGGCCAGTTTGTTACAGGAGTCAGTAGTTATTATGATGTGATTTCCTGGATGTTAAATGCTCATCTGTAGTGGTCCAAGTTACACTCCTTGTTAAAGTGGAGCACATGTCACATGACATGGTTAAGCTATGTCTCAGTAATAAAGAAAAGGACATAACGCAGTAGCAAGAACCAAACTTTCCACTCATATTTGACTTTTAAGAGGACACATTTTAGTTGTAATTCTCTCTTTAATGGTGATGTTAATATCTTCTGCCTGTTTTTTCTCTTACTTTTCTAATCTGTGAACGTCTCTCATGTCTTATATTTTTGATGGTTTATGATTTTGATTGTTTTTTTTTTTTGGATCCTGTTTCAATCTTGCCTCTCATCGCACGGAGAGCTTTTTGGTTTCTTCTCTGCTCCAAGCTGGACTGTTACAGTAAGAAAACCAGCTGTTTGACCTGAATGATTATCGAAGGTTGTTCCGGACGCTTTGAAGTCTCTGCTGTTACCATGGTAATCAATGTCCGTTGCATCAGGTGCAACCAAAAAATTGTGAAAGACCCATCAGAAGTGACAAATGGAGCATAACTATTGTTTTTAAGAAGTCCAAAAAACCGTCACAGATAAAAACCAGCAAGGGAGAAGTTCTACTCAGTTTGCACAAATGTGGTTCGTTAGCACGAGGCTGTACTAAACATGAGCTCGACCCTCTACTCTCTCAGCTCCTCAAACTTGCTGACTTTTTTAGATTTTGGAGGCAGCAACACGATGGATGTCTCCCCTCCTGTCCTTGCTTTTCAAAAATAGCAGTCTTTAAGCATTAAAGCAGTACATATCTGAGTATATAAGTAAACTAATGACTGCATGTTTAGTAGTTTGTGTTGTCCGCCCTTCCATGACATGATAGAAAAAAGTTTCCGTTGATGGATTTTGAAAGTGCAAAGGTCAATGAGAAAACATCAATGCTTGGATGTTTGACTCAGCGTTGACTCTCAGCTCGTCAGCAGCATCTGTTTTGCTGGGCACAGCTGTCCGGCCCGAAACATAACAGTGTTAAAGAAAAGGATGTTTAGATGGTTTATGAAGTTTTTAATCAAATTTATCACATCTATAGGTCCTCTACCAGATATTTTGTCCTCTTCGCTAATTATCTGAGTTATTTTTTCAGATCTTCAGGAAGAGTCAGTATTTGAAAGGCAGAAACTCCTCTTAACTTTGGCAAAAGTGTTTTTTTACCTGAACAAAAGTGTTAGACTCAAGTACTGATGGAAGCTCCTGTGAAGGTTGGTTTGATGCCTGTGGGAGGCTCAATAACCTGTAGATCCTTTCAGAATTTGAAACACTTGTCAAAGAAGCAGCTCACAGAGGTGGAAACATGAGTAGCAGCTGCAACACAGTTTTCCACCAAGAATAAAGGTTACATCTTGAGATCAAGGTGCAAATAAAAGGACGAGAGAGAAATAAGTTTCCTCCTGCAGTTACTATTAAGATGTCTTTGAGTGAAATCACTCAACCTGCACCCACCTTCTCTTGTGAAATCACTCACACACCGACAATACAAAGACTGGCTTCAGCTTCATATATCCATGTAAAAATGAAAAGTGGAGCACGGCGTACTGGCTCAGCAAAATAAGTCCATCTCTAAGGGAGGGAGAACTTGAAAACTGGTGCCAGATAATGAGGCTTGTTCAAGCTCTGATTTGCTGATTTGAATGTGTCTGTCTCTTTTGATTTAGCAGAATGCAGTCCCTTTTACCTCTTCGTTAGCTCCTTATCAAACATTCATGAGTTGATATCACAGATCTGCGGAGGGGCTTTAAGGGTGAAATCAACAAACATAAACAGCGAGGAAGAGAAAACACATCGCTGGTCTTCAGGAGAGGATCAGCAGGACGAGATGCAAAACACTTTATCTGTGACTTTGAGTCCAGTTCAAGATCTTTAATGTAATATATGTACATTTTTTATCTTCTATCTAAGTAATTTTAAACATAAAAAGAAGCTGAGAGCTCAGCGGATACATATAAAATCAAAACTATATTCAATAACTCATAAATAAAAGTGGCTTGATAACAAAAATACAAAAAGCTAAGGATCAATTTCTAATACCATAACATTTAAATGTATGTTTTTGAGGAAGCTGGCTTTATCAAAATCAATGGCAGATTTGGCAGATTTTAAAACAAAAAAAAAAAAACTTAAATAAATAAATAAAACACAAAAGATCAAAACTATAAAACTGTTCTTTTCTTTGGCAGCTGAGGACTCGACTGCTGAGTTTCACTGAATCTGTTCCAGGGATCGTCTTCTTAAGTGCCATCCTTTTTTTCATCTCGGTGCTATCCGTCACTGCGTAAGAAGAGATTACCCTGCTTTTTTTTTTTTTTTTTTTTTAAATGTTGTACCCAATATATCTCCTTTTGTAACAAAAAAAAAAAAAAAAAAAACTCTTGAAAATGCCTGCACCCAGCCTGCTTTGCTCGGCTCTGAAGGAGCGAGCTGTGGTTGGAACAGCTCCATCTCGGCTCAGGCCCTCTTCAGTTCATGAACTTTTTAAAGACGTGCATTAACAAATCATGCCCCGGCTTATGAAAAACAGGTCTGATAGTGACTGGAAATAGCAGTGAAAGAGCTTCTGCGCCACACCGTGTCACCACACTGACACACACACACACTTACACACACACGCAGTGACAAACAGTGAGGTTTGTCTTCGTGCGTCAGGCTGATTGAGGTGAGGGGAGGTGATGGTGCAGGTTGAAGCCTCATGTCTGAAGCAGTTTGAGTGGTTGGAAGTTTGCTTTTGAAAGTTATTCCATGACAGGTGACTGATAACTTGCTTTCTTTGCTTTTGTCTGATGTTTCCCTTTCTTTAATTTGGGCCACACACACGAACAAATGAAGCCAGTGGGACTTGATTCACTCAGAGGAGCCAGTGATTATTCTGAAAATATTAGTGTAACTGAGGAATGTATGAAGTGAAAAAAATGGTCACTAAGAGAGAGTTTTTAATTTTAAAAGTGTGTTTAATAACATTTAAACCTTCTTTCCAAGCTAACTGCTATTGATCTAATAAAAACACACATTAATACCATAAGTTTCTAAGTATCTTAAGTATCTCTTAACTGATTACTTTCTCAAAAATGTTTTTCTTGATCTTTCAAGTCAGTGTTCAGCATATGGCTTTTACTAAGCAAGGAAGAGTTACATTAGATTAGCTCCATTTTTGCTGTTTTTCTTTCATGCGTATACTTCTTTTAATGCCTTCATAGTGACTACTGCTTTGCATAAATTGCACGAGAGCCACAGTCCCCTCATGAGCATTTTCTGCTATAGAACTTCATCATAACTTCCACATTTTATTGGTTTGTCTGTGCGCTTAAAATGAGGAGATAATAAAGACAATAAAGATAGCTTGCAAGAAAACATAAGGGAGAAGTTTTTATTACAGTGTGTGTGTGAAAACATGACCGTAAAACAGCAATGATAAAAACATAAAGAACTTAAAAAGGAAAACTTCTTGAGTTGATTGAAAACTGTACTTTGCTAAGATCAGCTTTCTTTTGGCTTGGTAGATTAGAATGAATGATGATGAGGAGGAAGATCAGACCTTGTCCTTTGGTCTACAGGTTACAGTGCCCTGCACACACACTCTCTCTCTCTCTCCCTCACACACACACACATACGCACACACACACACACACACACACACGCACACACACCCTGCTCACTGGCAGCACGGGGAGAGACGTGCTGTAATCTGGGAGGCAGGGAACAAAGGGCCTCGTTAATGCAGAGACTCGCAGGGGCCTTTGATGTGGAGCCAAGTCATTCACTCCTCGCTCCACGCAAACACACACTCACACACACTCACACACACACACACACACATGCATGCATATGTGTACACAGAGACACACGCGAGGATGCGCACATGCAGCCTCTTTACCACAGAGCGCCTCTAACACACACTTTGTAAAACAGAAAATGCTGAAAAGAGTGTAATCTCCCCGAGTTGAGGCTGCCTGCTATTTAAAGCTTGATACATTAGATCTGAATCAGCCGACTATACACACACGCTCTCACACTGATGAACCACAAAGCTGCAGCCTGGTTCGACGGAAACAAACTTTTTTCCGTTGCATGTTTTCACAGGTGATAATATAAATTCCCACTGTTTTATTTCAGCAAGAAAAAGGTTCATTTTGGCTTGTAAACTCAAGAAACTAGGTGTTATGGGGCTGGAAACCTGAGGGGCTAAGGCTAATGCTAAGTGCTAATCGCACCAGTTACAACAGTGGTTTTATATGACTGTTTACCAGGTAAAGTACGTGAAATATTTGCACGTGGAATCAGATATGATGAGGTTTCGTTCAACAAACACGCACATCTAGATGTCTAGAAGTTGGGTCGTAGAAGTGTAGTGAAAAGTCATTCTGTTGTACTGACTTGTGTATTAGTTGCACTTGCCTCAGTGCCGTAGATGCAATCATAAAAACATTTGACTACAAGGGAAGTAATTTCATGGCTGAAGTAGAGTAAATTGAACATCTTATGTCCAATATAATAAAGAGAACCCATAAGGCATTAGATAAGCCACAAAATAAGTATTTAGTGGGATGTTGGATCTCATGACCTCAACCCTTTTCAAAGCACACCTAATTAAACCATGCTCAAACACTTCATATTTCCGTAAAACACATTATTCGCATTACTTTCACAGTTTCAGATGGTTTTCTCTAAAGTGGTTTGTTCCATGAATTTTAGTTCCTTCAGCGTGAAATTGCTAAATATGAAATTTATTAGTGAGAACCACACAAGATGCACGTTACACGGCGAGCCCATGTGAAAACTATTCATCTGTAATCAGAGTCTTTTTAAAAAATCTCTTCGTATTAAGGCTCAATTTTCTAACCAGAAATAGCATCAGAGATTTTTCTAATGAAATCATTGAGGTTCAGCAACACTAGACCCTCTGATTCCTCCTCTAGCGCCACCATGAGGCCGACATTTTTGCTTCTCTTTGACTACCTGACCAGCCAGGTTGGATGGATTGCCCTGGAATTTCATTTAAGGTTCCTGGATGACAAATTATAGTTGTGTCAATCCCCCAAGTTTTCATCTAGCGCCATCATCAGGTCAAAATTTCAATTTGCAAGATACTTTGTTACCTGAAAACTATTGGTAAATCTACCAACCTCAGCTTTGTTGTCTTTCTTTGCTCATCAGCAGCTGTGGCTGTAGCTGTAATGCGCTCTCAGTGTAATTATGATAATTATTTGAACTATTGTCACCATCAGTATTGTTGTTCTTCCTGTTGTTATTGTGCTAGCTGAGTGGCTAATCCCTCTCCTAGCATATTGTGATGCAGGAAGCTGCAGCTGTCTGGTTAGTGCGGCTGTGCTGTTGTTCTCCTCTGCTGAACCAACCTGATATTAGTGGTTGGTGTGTTCACCACAGCCGGCGAGGCCCGGCTCTGTCTCTGATGAAGGTTCTGCTCAGAGCTTCATCCACCGGAACACAACACACTGCAGGAAGCAGGACGTTAATAATCAAAGCCTTAATTCGAGTTTCTCTTCTCGTCTTTTCCGCATTTATTTGCTGTTTGATGTCAGGGGATCTGCTCGGATATTCAATTTCAGATTTGAAGTTTGTTTTTTTTTTGCATTTTGCATTGCTTCTGCATAATTTTGTCTTGTTGGTTTTGGCTTCTAATGGATTCAGGAAAAAGGAAGCATAACAATCATCTGCTTTCAATATTAACACCACATTGAAATTTTACAAAATTTTTGACGGTGGTGACACGGTTTACATAATGATTGGTCTCTTCTGAAGCACCCAGAAAACTTTATCTGTAACACAAAGCAATGGTTTGGCTTTTTTGTATTGAGTGACACCGGGAAATCCAATTACTTTAATATGTTATTATTACAAAACCAGTGGCTATTAGCTGCAGTTCCCTTCAAGAAAAGCTGATTTTCTTTCTTACATTTTGTTCTTTCCACTGTGCTTTACTCGCCCTGGAAGAGCTGCAAAGTTACAACAGATTTATAATACTTAAGGTCTAAACTCACAAGCAGGCTTTACACTCGTTCCCTGTTTGCAGCCTCCCATGAAAACCATGTTGTTTAAAACGGTCATTGAACCGAATCTCAACATTTGTCTTTGCTGCATCCACCTTTACATTTTGGTCGACTCAGCTGCCAAGATGTTGGAAAATGATGATGATGAAAAAAAAATTACTTTGTAACTGTCACAAAGAGGAATGATTTAGCCATACTGAGGCTCTGCGCGGTCCATTATGTGGCGTTTGATATAAATGGCAGTGCAGAGCAGAGAGTGTGGGTGGCCGCATCCATACTGAAGCAGTGGGCAAGTTAAGGGCAGTGGTCGCAGAAGATCACTACACACACAAAAAAAACACAGACATTTCAATAAAAAATATAGAGCCTCTAAAACATTGACTGTACGTCCCAAATTTCCTACAATGTTTCCTTGTATTTGTATGTTTTGAACTTTTCCTCATCACTTAAACCGAACATTAATTTTGGTTTTAATTTTTATTGGTTTTTATGGGAAAACCAGGTGGTGTATTTTCCCCAAATGATGGCATCTTAATTTGGATCAAAAGTCGATGAATGTTTGCCAACAGCCAGCTCTAATTGGCGCATGTGTTCAGATGAAAGAGCGGGGACCTACATGTATGCAAGCGAACACACCACACGCCACACACAAACCCCTCCATGACAGCTGTGACATGCCAGACAATTCACCTACAATGACAAGGAACAAAAGTAGAACTAAAATCACAATTACAGCCTCGACAAATCCACCATTGTATTCGATTTCCTTGGGTTTTTTTTTTTTTTTTCAAAAAACAGGAGCGTCACAAATCCAGAGAGAGAGATCAGAGCGCTCTCGAACTAAGCCTCCATTTACTCTGATGGCAGGCCTATTAAATGCATGCGTCCACAGTGGTCTCTTTCTAGTGGTGAGTGGGCGGCTCAGAGTCCTGCAGTTGACAGTTAGCAGCCGATTCTAGGATCAGTTTTTCCGCAGCAAAGGGACTGATGTGGCCCAGAGGAGGATGTGGATTCGTATGATGGATCATTGTTTAGGTTTGGGGAGTGTGTGTGCCTGTGTGTGTGTATGTGTGTATGTGTGTGTGTGAGTGTTTCCATCCTTGTTCATGCAGCCGAAGATCAAGGATTTAGTATCGGCCCCACAGTACGTGCATACATGTGTGCAGAGAAACATCTGCATGAAAGCAGCAAACATATGTAGTTTGCTCACATGTATGCACACACACGCACACACACAGGGGCACACACAT
>JAQNCA010000006.1:17790808-17811489 GCA_029783725.1 Acanthurus tractus | reverse complement strand
TTTTTAAAAACAACAGCCTCTTTCTCAAGCTTCAGAGTTGGTCATCAGCTCAGGTGGTCAGCTGCTGCTGGCACAGGGAGCTAGACTGACCTCTTGAGGTGCAAAAAGGAATTAATCTGAACGAAAGCCTTCAGGAGGAGGTGTGAGCTCCACCACATCATCCAAGCAGGAAGATGAGGGGAGGTTTGTGTAGTTTGTGTCCCAGAAACATGTGAGAGTTTAACTATTTGACTATTAAAATGTACCTCACAGAAAAAAGACAATATTTTAGATGAGAAAAAGACACAATTGCCAATGATGACAAGTTGACTGTGATATGAGATGTTGAAACGTCGGCTAATAAAGTGTTTGTTCAAACTAAAAGATACTCGTTTGATGTGTGCATTTTTAATTTCTAGAGGTAAATATAAAAGCGCTTTCTGAGTTCCGTCAAGCGATTCGTCTTTAAAGTGGTCAAATCAAAACTTGCATCTCTCAGCCTGGAGACAAACTGTTGTTGTTCAGACTTATGCAAAAATCAGAAAGCACATTATTCATGTTGCCAGACTTTGAGAAACGATTTTTAGTTCCATCTGGGTTTGATCGCCAAATCTTAACAATGCTCTTAAGATTATTTTTCATCCTCTGCTCACGAGGGGACACAGTATATGAAACAGAAAACCCCCAGGATTTATGGGACATTTTACTAAGGCTGGAACACTAATGTATTACATACTCACACATCATTTTTACTGTGACTTCTGTCACATGAAAAAATATAGACGCCAGCAGAGTTATGGCTCGGGGCCGTCCGGAGAGGCCGATGAGTTGGTTTATGAAAACCTGGTTTGTACTTGAAATGTAGTTTTATATTGACTGTTATTGACTGAATAGGTTTTATTATCCAAGTTAAGGACCGTTAAAACCCACTTAAAACACGCTGTACGGTTATAGAATTTGCATTATATGGTCGATGGCAGGAGTTGACAGAGTGGAACAGATTGCAATGAAATCCTCAGATATGGTCGGCTTTTGTATTTAAATAGAAAATTAAATAACAATAAGCATATCATAATTTCACACACTGTATGCTGTTATTCAGGTATTTTATATTAGTAGTTACTCTCTTAAGATGAGAAAAGGAACTTTATTATTACAAGAAATGTATTACGTTATTATCAAAACTGAATTTTCTCTAAAGTTAAATTCAGCTATTTAAAAGCAGCTGCATGAGAGGCAAAACAATGTTGCGATAAAAATCTCTCTCTCTATATATGTATCTATATAATCTCAAATATCTGTTGCAAACAAAACAGCAGAGCTGGAAGTAACTGCGTAAATATTAGTGTCTCTGCAGTGGCTTTTATTCTTCATTCCTTTGCTTCACTTTTTCTGCTTTTACTGCACGGTCTGCAAACCGTTTGCTGATGTGCCTGTGAGAACTGTCAGGGGGCGATTTACATGTCAAGCTAAAGCAATATATAATCCACTGATATGACATCTCGGAGCAAAATGTGCCGGGTTGGCCGGGCTGCATGTACGAGAAGCTGAGGCCTTGTAATCTTTTCACTATGACTGGCTTCTTCTGTGCGACAACGGGAACGGGGGGGTTAATTACATTAATCCAAAACAAATAAACGGTTGGCAGCCCTTGAAAGGCTGCGGGAAATGGTTGGAGATCGAACCGACTTTTGAGGTCCCCAAACCTCAAGCTTTGATGGTTTTTTACTTGACTCAGAGACGGAGAGCACAGATTGGATATCCAACTGGAACTGAACTGGTCCTCTCTGGCTCCCTCTCCTTCTCTGCATCTGCCTCCCTCTCAGTCTTCTTCTTTTCTCTCTTCTTCGCTCTCCTGCTTTCCTTTTTCTCGCTGTTTACTGTTGCTTTCTGGCTTTCTCGTCCCTCTTTCTCTCCTCGGTCTGATTCTGTCTTTGACTGTTAATCTACAAAATGTGGAAATAAGAAATGACTGAAAAAATATCAGCTGAATCCAGCTGAATTTACTGTAGGTGCTGTTCAGTGATAAAATAAATGTACCTTCAATTTTGAATGCAATAATTGAAAAATGATATTAAGACTAATCTGGAGATTATTGACATCTTTAATACAATTTTTCAGAATAACAACAAAGTGGTTTGAGATTAAACTAAACGAATAAATATTTGCCTGATTGACACAAACAGACATTAATTTGTACTGTTTGTGTTTGTTCATTGGATCCCCAGAGGATGAACTGTGATTGATATTCATGATCTCCAGAGGACGATCAATATCTGTACCTGATCATTGCACTGCACATTATCATCATGCTGGAATGAGCATGTTCAGGTTCAGTCTTACAGAGCTGCTTTCATGGTTTGAGATAATTAAGGTGTTGTTTGGCCTCTGAGAAAATCTCACAGACAAAAAAAAAAAAGCTAAATAAAACTTGTTGTTTTCACACTTTGTACCCTTGAGTGTCTGTATTAAAAACAGTCTTCATTGTAAACCGAACTGCTTCAGTAGTAGATGCTCCAACTGATGTAGTAGAAACAGTGAGAAAGTCAAACCAAAAAATGTGAAGCCAACAATCTTTTTACTCAACCTAGCCAAGTAGTTTTGGTGCCTAAACCTGACCAAAGTGTTGCACAACTGCAACCATGTGTTTTAAAGGCTTTCCAGTTGGAAAGATTCACATGCCGCACACAGACACTAAATGGTACCTTGTTGTGCTCAATATGAGACACCAAAGAGGAGTGACAAAAATGGTATCTAACGACCTGGTAATGGGAAACGGGTTGTTCTTTGTCACAGTGAAAGTAAACAATCACATTCATGCTTGTTCACAGCCAGCAAACCCTGTAATGAGAAAGGACGAGAGCCAAACCAGAACCCAGCACATCCTGTAAGCTACGGTTGTGAAACGCTTCCACTTCAACACGCAGGAAGTGAGCGAGAGAAAGATGCGAGTTGGATTCTCCTCCCAGCGTATTATCCAACACTTGTGACACGGCTTTGGGAAGGAAACATCTTTTTTCTTTTTTTTCCAACTCCTCAGCCTTGTTTTTGCAGAGTACACTTCTACATGTTTGGGGTCATGATGATGATTTATGGTGATGGCACACTGGAAACGCCGCACAGCCCAATTTGCTCTGGTTTTCCTGATTGGGAAGATTATAAGGCCCTTGTTGCAATGGCAACACGTGTCACCACACAAATATGCACTCTGGCTCTGTCTGGTTGTTATAAACACACAGAGAAAACAATCAGAAACATTACTTGATGCCTGACTTCTGTGGAGATTCGGCTGATATGACATTAATTTGAATGTTGTGGTCGCGTGAAGCCGTTGAAGGGTTTTAACATTTTTGTGTCAAACCTTTATTTTGTGTTTTTGTGTGAGTGTGTGTGTGTAGCTGTGTTTTGTGTTTGACAAAATGTGTTTGTCTAAGAAGAGTAACTGAGGTTTGAGGTTGCATCATCAGAAATAAAATCAGCGGGATCGTGGAAAAGCGAATCTGCTCTTTTCTCACCGACTGAGCTGGAAGATACTAATGTGGCAAACGAAGCCTGACTGAATGGAGATGTGACGTTGACTTGATGGATTACAGCTGCCACGACATGTAATTAAAGGAACATTTCACTATGATATATGAAACCATCTTGATTAAAATAAGACAAATAAATGGTTTGTGTTTTCCATGGGAAAACATCAGAGGTAGTGATATATTCTTATATAACTCTGTTTGCATTTTGTAAACTCTTTATCATTTATTGAATTTACTTTTCTCTTTATTTTGTAGTTTCGCCGTTTTTTGAGGCATTCAGAAACCTTCTTTGAACAACATGACTTGTAAATAAGGTTTATAAAAGGCCTTTTTTGAAGTTTTTTTTTATATTAAAATTTCGCCTTGGGGAGGAGTGTTTTTCTGGATGCAGCGAGGATGTTTGTGAGTAAAGATAAAGAAGTATGGAAAAGTTAAAACAGACCACAAACCACAGACTTCTTAAATATTTTGGTTAGATTTGTTCTGTAGGTAAAATGACTTGTTAGTTGATAAGAACACATGTGAGACGCTGGACTGCAGAAACAAAAGGTTTGGAGGCAACTCATAGCGTGTGATCATGTCTGAGAGGCATTGATATCTTTGAATGTAAAAAACCCACCTCTTTTCTTGGCTTATAATTAGACTGTTATAGGCCATTATTTAGTGTTTATTTGTTTTTGCTGTATTTTTCTTTAAAACTTGTTCATCGCCTCCTGTGTATTTAATTATAAATGTATTTAATTTTTGCTTCTATTATTATTATTTCAGTCTTTTAACTACTTTATTTCATTTCATTGCCCTCCAGTTGTTTTACATTTTGTATTTTTCACTGTCTGTCAGCCACCTGCAACGCATTTTGAATAGCACTAACCTGCATGAAAGGTGCCATACAAGAAAAGTTTTGCTGATTCCCTCAGACCACATCAACATTAGTTTGACTAAATCTGAAAAGACATCTTTTCCTCTCGTTTTTTGGACCTTGTCTACAGTAAGCCACATTATTTTTCTTGAGCAGAAAAAGTTTTAACTTTCCAAAACACTTTTTGAAGCGGGTAATATTGAGCCTTGTGTCTTAAATTGGTTCAGAAGTAACTTTTCTAAAAAAAGATGCGTTCCAGCTCAGTGGTCAAATACGGTTTGGTTTTTATGCTGTTTGACACCAACGTTTAGTGTCTGACAGATCAGACAGACGGATCAGACTGAGCAGTTTCCAGGTGTGAATGTGTGTAACTGTCTGATTGAACGCAGTGTTCCTGCAGAAGAATGTGTTCTTGGTACGTTGGCTCTGGGTAAATAAAAGTTAAAAAAAAAAACATTTGCCCTCGGTTTTTCTCTGTGATTAAATGCAGTATGGTATATACTAGATCATACAATACATATGTTAGCACCAAGCGTTGTTTAAGCATTAGCTTGAGACTCAAAAAGCTGAGAAACAGCTAAAATTTTTAATTTCTAATGGAGATAAACACGATTCAATCCATTCCTTTGTGCTTAGGCCAGTATGGAGTTCCAAGTTAATCTACAACTTTTCATTTTGCAGTTGTAAAGTCCAAAATGTGAAATGTTTTTGCTGTAAATGCTGCATTGTGATGTCTTGATACAAGAGAAGCAAGCCAAGATCTATTTATATAGAATCGTATACAGGAAAATCAGACATAAATGCCGTTATATAGGGTCACTTTATCATGGCTGACGACTGACTAGATAACTTGATTTGAGTTATTTTATCAGAATTGTGTTTATTTTGTTAGTTTATTTTGAATTCTGAGTTTTCGCTCATAGTGTGACAAAAGAACAGAAATTTGTGTCTTGTTTGATGGAAAACTTTCTGATTATGAAAGACGTAGACACAGAAACACATTAACCTTTGTCTGTCCTCTATATTTGTGAGTTTAGATGTACAGTACAAACATGTATATTTAGAACACACTTAATTTTCTATGTATCTGTGTCTGTGCCTATGTAGGGGTGTGAGGGGCTTATTCTTTTGTGTGGGTGAGTGTGTGTGTGTGTGAGTGTGTGTGTGTGGTTGTCTGTACGTTAGACTGAGGTGGGCCTGGCATTTAGATTTAACCGTCAGCATCTCATGTTTACGCCCAGACAGCAGTTTTGTCTGATTTCCTCTCATCTCCTCCATTTGAAAGAGGCCTCCACATCTACAGTAGATGCTTTGAAGACACTGAGATGTGTTTGTTCAGGACGCGCTGAATTACACAACCCCAGAAAGATCTCAGCACCGATCAGACCCATCTATGGAAAATGTCTTTTTTAGTCGCTTCTTGATCACAAACTGTAACCTCTTGTCAGGTATTGCTGTGGTCTTTGAATGCAACTGATTTTTAGGTTTATGATGAAAAATTGCATCAGTTATGCCACGATGAACAGTCCTTAAACACACCCTGTAAAACTTCACTAATCTTTTCTGCTAAACTTAAAGTCCCTTTTCAGAAACACTTAAAAAGTATGTAAAAATATCATGAGATGGTTCGTATTTTGTTAAATATTTGCTTACATTGCCCTGAGATGATCTGGTGATCTATGATCTGGTGATCTATCCACGTTGAAACCCACCGCTGACCCAACGTCAGCTGGGATCGACTCCTCTCTTGACTCTGTGAAAGATAAGTAGTTACAGATAAGAGCTGGATGGATGGACTCTCTTAATTTCAAGGTTGATCAATGAGAAAGCACATCAATAATGGCTGATTGAAGGAAACGCTGGAGAAATTCAGCCAAAGCTTCATGTTTGACACTCGGACTGAAGCTCAAACATATGTGGGACTCAGATGACGAGTCTGTTGTGCACCAGAATCCATGATTGGCAGGTTTGTCAGAATGTGAAGTGAAGTTAACATCTTTGATTTATGTTGTTTGTTAGCTTGTTAGCTCATAACTGGCGGTGGCAGTTGTGTTAATACAAACTGTCACTTTCTGACACGTTCCCTCTGTTAATCTGGCTTTCCCAGGGTGAGTTTGAATTTAAGATTAAACAGAAGTGCATGGACACCAACTTCTCTAGTGAGGGAATAAGAAAAACATCTCTCTAGTTACAAACTTTGCTCAAATACAAGTCAATAAAGTCAAGATCTGACATTTAAGGGCACATAAAACACAAGAAAAACAACTTTTTTTGAGTGGAGGAACTTCAGATAAATATATATGTTTGTATGTTTTGTGAATTTCAAGTGAGAACAATTAACTTTTTAGATTGGATTAGAATATCAGGTGAATGTGTTTCACAGAGTTAAAACTGTTCAGAGACACTTTTTTGTAGTTTGCAGAAAACACACGTGATGGAAATTTGCTGTGATTTAAATGTGTAAAGATGAGTCATAACTGCATGATTGTATGATTGTAAAAACTGTGCAGCTCATGATGAAGGCAAGTATCAATATTAGTCCCAAGCCTCAGACAAAAATGATCAAACAAGTTCTCTATTACAAGTTGCATCCATCAGCAACATGTCAGAAGAAGAACTGACTGAAAATTTGTTCAGCATGTTTGTCAGCTCACTGATCAATTGAATCAACTAAATCTCTCTGTTAATTTTAAATGTATTTACTCAGCTGTTTTTTTACATTCTCTAATTATTTAACTTTAGTTTTGTTAACTAACGATTTAAGGAAGAAGTAAAAGTTATGTATTTGTCCAGTTTTATATTTTTTTATATCATAATCATCATCTTGTTATAATTGTTTTTACATAATCAATCCAAATAAAACATGCTTTTTGTGCAAGATTGTACAAGAAAGTGCTTCACAGAGAAAAGAAAAATTGATTTATCACAAAATAAACAATAATAGCAAAATAAATTGGATAAACTAAACTGCTTCATCTGAACTAAATGAAATAAGTCTGATTAACTTTGAGGGTAATGTTGAGTTTTCTTATCAGAAACCCAAATGGTTGGACGGATCTCTGGAGAACATCAGACTAGTTCATATGTCGATGTTTGTCCATCAAGCAATTTAAAAAACCATTTAAAATGTAAAATGAATGGGCGACTAATAAAATGTGTGCCTGCTCTGGCAGCTTAAGAAGAGTTTTTCAGAGAAAAAAGAATTACAGTAGTCAGCTGGTGATAAAAGCAGCTGCCCTTCAGTATCTGGCTGCACTCCTGAGAAGATAAAAGGCAGTTTTGGTGATTTTGCTGAAGTAAAATTCAAGTCAAGATCAAAAAGCGCACCAAGGTTAACTGGCTCAGGGCTGGATGTTCGGTGCCAGGGATGTTTTAAGTAGGTGCACAGCTTCTCTCTCTGGGCCTTCGCTTCAGCTAATAACTTTAGTGTCAAAGAGCAACATCAATCTTTCGTAAAATTAGAACAAAAAACAACTCTGATCACCTCAAAACTCGAAAGAAAAGTGTGTTTCAAGTCATTAACTTTGCACTCAGCCAACTCACTCACTGCAAACCAAATCTACTTTAATATGTAGATAAAAACACCTCAACCTACCCTGATTCTGCTTATATTTACCCTGTATAGATTAGCTTATATAGACTTCAAACACTTGAAAATGAATACAGAAAAGTGGTTTTAATTGCTATCAACAGGCATTAAAACAAACGATAGCATCGATGTGTGAGAAAGTCAGGACTGTTTTAATAAGAAGCTGTATGAACTTGTAAAACTGCAGGACGACATAAGTCTGTTTTCACTCAAGTGTTTTCTCTTAAATGGAACTTTTTTTTTAGATTTTTTTGAGTTTTTAATGGCATCAGATGCGGAGAGGAATTCAAATTACCATAAGAATTTTATTAGTAAATCAGAAATATTCCAGCTTTGGTGTCATTGTCAATAAACTGTCTAACATGGGAAAAGTAATTTAATTAGATAGTAACTTTTTTTTTTAAAGTTTATCAATTAAAAAAAGTTATTCTCCATTTAGGTTTAATCTGTAAAATCTGTAATTTTTACTGTAAGTTAATTTTTATTTTTCAGTATAAAGACTTATAAATCTAATTAACAATTTCCCAAATTTTCACTGCAGTTTAAGTCTTAATATGTGACATTTTTTTTGCCGCTTTTCCATTGCTGCTCTGTGCAGAATCCTTAAAAAACTTGGATCTTTGGCACAGGGATCTTCATATCTGATCCTGCCGTTTGGTGTGATCTGCTCTTAAACCAGGTGCAGGCAGAAAAAAAAAAACCTACAAAACACATGAACCACAGCCCTACCTGCCAGGTAGAAACGTGGCAGTCATGAAATCAAATTTCCGCGGCTGCTCCCCGCCTGTGTCTTGGGGCTGAAAGCCGGGCTGCTTTATACAGTAGAAGGCACAGGCACACAGAGATACCACACCATCCTTTACCTCTTTGATGTTGGCGAGGCACCTGAGGGGGAGAATATGGAGAATTTGTTGATTACAGGGCCCTGTATTCAGCACACACACCGACGCTGCTTGCAGGGAGGTGGTGTATAGCAGGAGGCTCGGCGTGGCAGTTTGATAGTTTGTGGTAAAAGTGCTGTCAGGGCCGCAGCTCTCCTCTCGCCTTGCCAAGCCTGTGGTTTCATATTGAGATCATCAGCATCAGATGTGAATCACATTATGAGCTTTTTTTTTTGATCAGTGTGGCCGAAAAACATAGGCTTCACTTGAATTGACTTTTGGGAGTATTGTCTGTCTGTTGTCTTAAACAACCACGGGTGTTGCCGCAGCTCCCCACGTAGCAGAGCTCTGTCATTACTTACACAGGAGGTTCGCCATGAAAGGTGCCATCTTTAAAGGTGTCAACAAAGCAAAATGTGAGCATTCATTACCGCTGGCAGCGTCACAGCTGGCACCACACCGGCTTTAATAAGTCAACTTCACATTTAGTTTGGAACAAAACTAGATGTTAGCTTGCAAAGTTTAAGGTCAACTCCAGATTGTAGATAAAGAAGATTTAAAAAAAACCCTTAAACTTACAAGAGTGAAATTCTATGTAGTTTAAAACTAATTGTGTTTTGCCCAATACCCCAGTTTGTATTAATACATTTTCATTTTTAAATTTTGCTTGTTTTAACACAAAGTATGTAATTTCTGCCACTAGAGGTCTCTTAATCAAGACGATGAAACATAAGACACAGTTTGGTGATGTTGTGCAGTAGCAGAGGATCATGGGATTTGTTTACTTTATTGTTAAACAGCCACATTTGCAGATACGAATCTGTCTGATTGACTCAGGCAGAAATGTTTACAGAGGAGATCATGCATCGAGGTTTTGCATCCTCTAGAAGTTAGCAACAAGGGATGAAATTAAATGCATCTTTACCTTGAATTTAATTGGAGATTTCTGCTAGTTTTGACATTGTTGGAGATATTTGAGATAATATAAGTAACAACACAACAAAACATAAAACAAAGTCCTTTTTAGAGTGTGGAAATGTTGCATAAGATACATTTTGCTTAAGAATATAGTTGTGTTGACACTACATTGCATCCCGATTGGGTAATACTGCTTTCAAAGAGCAACTATGTTGGAGTTACAGACAATCAATGAAGTTAGCAGCATGTGGGCAATGTGAGCACGATTGGGCAACGCTGCAGCATCACCTCAGCTTCCTCAGAACAAGGTGGCAGGTGGCTGCATGAGCCACGCAGCAGTGATTATCAGCACATCTCTGCCAGGCAAATACTGAGAAAAACGACTGTTAACCAGCTTACGCTACATTTCGTTGGACGCCATGAATGAGAGATAAAGATCACTGCATCTGCTGTGTACAACATGCCACACACAAACGCTGCATCTCTCTCTCTCTCTCACTCACTCTCTCTCTTTCACACACACACACACATACGCTCAAAAGTACATGTACGCACAATCACAGTGAGAATGAGTCACTGCTCGGCAGCAGCACTCTTACCACAGTTGAGTCTTGACATTTTCTCATGCCTCCTCTTATTTACCAAAGTTCAGACAGGAAGGACGCTTCTCTCACTTTTCCTATCATGTCAGCCACTTATAAACAGTGATGCTGATCACGACGAAAAGAACACAAACAAATACACGATTTTTCATGTTGTGTCGACTGAAACCCACAATTACAAACTGTTTGTTTCCAGCTAATTTTTTTTTTCCGCTTAAAAGTGCACTTCTGTAATTGAGCAACCACCTGATTTTTCCTATCGACTCCATGACATTTAAACACCTCACAGTTTTAGGAGTTTTTCAGAGCAATCGTGTGTGTGTGTGTGTGTGTTTTTTTTTTAATTCACTTTAAAATTGTTTCTTTTTTGCAAGAGAACAATGCCTCACTGATACCAGTCTCAACAATGTGAAGTGAAAGACAGACTGAAAGCCAACAGATCTCTATTGTTTGGTGAAACACATTCACATTGTTCCTGTGCGAGACGTTACATCACTGGGCTTGTCGGAGGACGAGTTGTGGTTGGTTATTTATGGTGAGCAAAGAGTGATCCACACATTATTACAAGCAAAATACTGGTGACTGTTTTGTCTAATTTATTTAACAAAGTATGAAGACAGCTCAGAAATATGCACTCTCCTCAAAATTCATTTCTTCTCTGTATTTTATTTTTGAAGCTCTTAAAAAAGGAGCAATTAACGTTAAGCCATTTCTTTCATCAGTGGTCAGGATGTTGGAGATTTTGTTGCGATGTTTTATGAGTCCGGACCTACACTATGAAAGACGTCAGTTCAAGGCATGAAAACCAAATTGCTTTGCATCGGCAGTTTTAATTCTGATACTTCTGGACGCTTCCCACTGACATGAATGGCTGATTTTATTCACCTATTTGGGTCTGTCATCTGGTTCACTGTCCCGTTTGATGGCTTTAATCCCATCAGATTTGAGGGAGTGGAAACTTGGAGCTGCTGAATCTTTTACAAAAACCTTTTAAGCAAGCTGAATGTTACATTTGATCCCAAATGAAGGTAAAAAGGTTACCGGTCTCAGACTGTTTTGAACACAAGGACAAGAGCGGAGTGATTTATACCCCGATATTAACCAGACTTTGGGTTATGGACTTCCACTCTTGAGCTGGAAAAAGCAGCAGCATGCAGTGAAGTCAGTGAATCATACGAGGGTTTGGATGGATGGAGGGGAAGTGGGAGAGCTCGAGGAGTTTGGACCCAGTGTGAACCACTGAGTAAAAAAAAAAAAAGGGGGAAATAAAGATGACATACTGCCTTATTTATCCATATGTTGCAAATCATAGCATGTGTTTACAATTTATTTTATTTACTTTGGTGATGCTTGGCCCGGGATGATTAACATTTTCTGTAGTGTTTGTTGTCTTCTGGAGCAGGATTTGATTGGCAGTCGGTGACGGCTGTTTGAAGTGAGCGGAGCGCCGGCTTTGAAGCTTGGGGGATGAAAGCAGAGCATCCAGATATGACTGGAGGATAATCTAGAAATGAATTTTGGCTGCCTCTGAAGGCGACCGACAGGCGACAAACATGTTACTTTTAATTGTTGATTAAATAAGACTCCAGATAAAGCAATGGGGAAAGCATAAAATAGAGGTGGAAACTTCTAAATGCATGTTAGCAAATAAGTTGAATGTGTTTGTTTAATGACAACAAGCTGTGAATGCGGATGAAAGAGTGAAACACAAGCTTTCTCCTCTCATTCATCTCAGGACAGTTCCTTGTATTTGCTGTTTGCAATTGTGAAATTAATTATCAATAATCACTGTTTCCTATCATAGCTTTATTTAAGTATTTATTAAGAACATTTGACTCAAATGTAGATAAAAAATTAAAGCATTTTCTGTTGATTTTGCATTATGTGTTAAAATTTGCACTCCTGCAAGAAAATGCTTAAAAAATCTGTAATGAAACCAGTCGGCACCGTTTGAAGACTGATCCAAAATGCAACACTTGAAGTTTTTAAACCTTCTAAAAAAGCACATTTGTCTGTATGCTGCAGCTTGTCACAGGTAAAACTAACTCAAGTCAATAGTTTAGGAACAGCAGAGTTGCACTAATCCATATTTAATATTCAAAGTACTTGTAAAAATACAGATTCAATATGAAGTCCCTCTGGCAAGTGAAGAAAGATGTTTGGCTTTGACTATTCTCTCTCAGTTAATCTTATAAAGTAAATGTTTTGCATGTTAATCCTTTTCCGTACAGAATCGAGTAATTGCAGACTCTTTGAGCTGAATATGTTGTAGTTGAGTCTTAAACTGGATAAATTAAAAACATTTGAGTCAAGGAAAAACTAATGAAATATACTTAAAAAAGACTTAAAAAAAAACTCTGAGTCTGTTTTCATGTATGGTGGGAATTAAATATAAGAGACCCTGCATTTAGTTAGGAGAGAAAACAATGTTTTGCACAGCTTGAGTTAGTTTTGTAAATAAAATTAAAAGTAAAAAAACTGGTTGTAGTATCAATCTATTGATTCATCAAAACAAGGAAACCAAATCTGCTAAACACACTTTTTCACTGTCCACTGAAATTTAAAGTTAATTTTATTTTATTTTTAACATTGAGTAATTTGAGATTATTTTGTAGTAAAGATAAAGAGATCTTTTAAAAATCTATCAGATTAACAGAAATAAACCCTAAAAATTCTGATATTTTCTTAGTTCATGAAAAGTTGTGTTGTGTTTTAGAGATGAACAGTTTTAATGTCACAGAATAAAAATTATGTTTTGATTACAATGTTTGTCTTATTCTAATTACTGAAACTACAAACTACGCTGTATAAATTTCACTTTGGGTAACAGCCTGAATAAAAACATGATTCCTAAAACAGCTAAAGGTAAAGTTTACTGTTTAACCACACACTTTCATTTCTCAAAAATACTCAACTTACTGGATACTCAAATTACTGGCAACACAGCTATTTTCAGATTGTTGCTAATACTGCCATCTTCTGGCCACAATGAATAACAGCCTCTCTCATATCTGCCTCAGTCTATCAGATTTGTACTTTTTTTCTACTGTTTAAATACAAACAGAAGCTCAGATCTTGTATTTGTTTTGTTTCCGCTGTTCAGAGGGTTGAAGGATGTTGCTCGGGTTTTTACCCTCAAACTGTTGACAGAATAGACAGATAACCAGCCACACACAGACTCAAGAAGTGTTAGGGTGGTGGTTGAGTGTAATTTCCTGATAATCTGTTGAAAGTCCTCGACTTGTTTTACATGAGGTGAATTCAAAGACCTCTCATTATCAGGCATGAGATGTTTTAGTGATTGGTTTTTATTTGTTTGATCATTTTTATTCCAATATAATTAAAAAAACAGATGTCTATGATTCTTATAGTGTATAATATCAAAAAAAAGAAACACCAGATAAGCAAAGATAATGAAAAAAATGAAACTATTTACATGCAAACAGGTAAAATAGAAGAATTTTAAGTTTTTTGCTGCCAGCTGTGTCTGTTGCAAAGGAAGTGTCTTTAGGTTTTGGCACCGTTTTCTTAAGTCAACCACACTGCTGCATTTCTGTGAAATCCTGCACACAAAATTTGAACGAAACTGCAAAACAACTCATCACCCAGCTCAGTATTCACAGAAGAGAGAAGACATATGAATGTTTAGTTAAAAGTCACTTTCACTCAAAAACTGTACATTTGTGTAAAATTTTAAAGTTTTTCTTTAATATTTTGACTTTCAGCTGCTTCATATTATCCTCCATTTCACTTCAAAGGGGAATATTGTGTTTTTATTCTACCACACTTTACTAATACCTTTCAGATTCAGCGTACTGATAAAAAATATAATCAAAAATAGATAATAATCTGTTATTATGGATTAAGATAAAATGTTATTGATTGCAGGGGAAAATTTTATTATTGACTACCCAGTCAATAAAGAGCACGTATATAGAGTCCAATTTTTAAATGAGCCATTTTGCATAATGAGTGCTTTTATTTTTAGCATTTTAAATATTTTTTGATTCCAATACTTAAGCTTATTACCTGGATAAAAAATAAGAATGCACTTAAACTTGTGAGAGTATTACTTTACTGTGGTAATGCTACTATGCCCAAGTACAGGACCTGAGTACTTCTTCAATATACCTATATGACCCTCCCATGCCTTTTAAATCTGATATTTGGGTAATAATGTGAGTCTGAGAATCTGACAAACCTAAGAAAAGAAAAATATCAACAATAACAACAACAACAAACATGGTCTCTTTATAAAATAATACATATAAATGTAATTGTGATGGAAATGTTGTGATCTGGCTTATTTATGATGACCGTTCACTGCAGGTCTAAGAGAATACTCATCAATCATTATTAGATCTGATCTAAAGTCTCTAAATGAACAGTCCTCAAGACAAAGATATTTACATTTGTATGATAAAGAAAGAAAATATGTAAAAAATAAACAAATAAATTATTTAATCAGTTTATTAATCATAATTGTGTCAAGGTGAATTTTGTATTTTAATTAATGCAGTTGCATTATTCTAGTAAATAACATAATTTAAACAACTGTAAAAGAAATGTTAAGTGACTAGGAAAAATAACTAAAATACAAATTTAAACCATTGTGGTGCATTAAGAATTAGTATCAAAGTTTTAATTGTTTAATTAAATGTAAATAGATTAGAAAAAAAAGTACTTTATGCAACAGAATGATTCTTATCAGTTATATTAATTACATTGTTGAATTATAATGGCTATCGCATCAGCATGTCAGCATTAGCTGAGACTATTAACTTGGGTAATTTATAAATTGTGTATACTTTTTTATACTCTAGAGCCATTGTATTTTATTAATAGAACACTTATTTAATGTAAAACTATAACTTGAAAAAAACAGTTACTATATGGTAAATGTAGAGTAGAAAATGTACGTTATTGGCTAGTTAAATATTAAAAGTAGCACAAAAATTGAAAAACTCCAATGAAGTATCTAAAAAGTTTACTCGTACTTAAATACATCTACTTAGTAACTTTTCATCCCTAAAATCAGATTATTCAATCAGGAAACATGGTTAAATTAGAGAACACAAAAGCACCAAAAACAGCGGTACCAGCATGTTTCTGCTGAATGAACCAAACTGTATGATTTTGTAGATAAATTAGGCTGTTTGTCACTGGACGAAGTAATACTAACATTAAGTAGTAACTGTACAGAATAACTGTGTACCACAGTGCAAAGGAAGTGAATAATAATAAAAATAACCAAAATAAAAATAATACAAATAACAAAAAGCTTCACGTGCTGTAAATGACATTCATCATACAGCACAGAGGTCATCAATGAGCTCTAAAACAGTTCATCCTGCCATCCTGTCATCTTTACAGATGTGATGTAACATGACAGCAGCTGGGATGCCTCCTCTGACCCGGCGCAGTTTGTATAAACCGCATGATTGGATGAGGTATGCAGTGGAGGTACCCAATTCTGATCTCAAGTCAGCTTCCAATAGAATTGTTTTCAGTGGTGCAGCAGGAGTTGCGTGCTACTCGGAGTAATCTACGCATGCGTCAAGGTAATACAAAAGGGATACCAGAGATGAATCTACAAAGCGAGAAAATTCACATTTTTGCCGGAGCCTTTTCCGTTTTCGGGAATTAAATTGCGACAGAGGATAAAGGGATAAAATAAATACCCTTTCTCCTCACATCACTGTTGTTCAACAACTGTAGAGTAATTTGCTTTTGTAATATTATATAAACGTACGTTGCGTTATTTTTTTATTAGCTTACATTTTATACAATTTTACATTCCATTTTATTTCATTTTAAAAATATACATCACTGGACTTGGAGCTGTAGTAGTTAGCCAACGTTACAAAATATCATACAAAATAGCTTATGGGCTTCAATCAGATCAGAAACCATGAATAATTGTTATTTATCTAAAACCTCAGTTGCGTCAAGTGCCTTTCTTGTGCTCTTACGCCACTCAAACTGTGACACTGACTTTGGGTTTGAACTATCTTGCTCTTTGTTCGAATGTTGCATCTTTGGCGATGACAGGACGCTTCTGCTGATTACGTGACTTGTAACGTACGTGACGCCGCACCACCTCTCTCCTCCCTTTGTGCAGTTGACAAGCCCCTTCTCGGTCAGGACTGTTACACTGAGGTACGTCTTGTATTTATTAACAAAATACTATACGGTTCACGTTTTCTTTATTGCGCGGCTGTGTCACTGCTATCAGCTGGCGGACTCTGACCTCCACAGTCCGGGACTTCCCGACTTATCCATTGATTTTTAACCAGAGTTTTTGATGCAGCTCGACGTGCGTGCAGCAGAGATGCTAGGCCTTCTGTTCGTAAAAGCCGACTGCTGTTAGCTTAGTGGCTAGCTAATTGTCAATGTCTTGCGATGCGGTCATTTGGCAGTGCATGGGCCAATGCTCAGCGATTATTTGGGTAGCTAGAAATAAAGAAGCTTAGCTAGCTTACGCCTTTACCCCGTTGACACTTTACAGGCTCCCTGCCTGTCATTGAGCCATAACGTTACACACTTGAGTAACTTATCCGCTGTCCACCTTGATAGCTAGCTAATGCTAATCTTGTAGCAGGCGAGGGCAGAGGATGCTGCCTTCACAGCCTTCATAAAACCGTCTGGGTAAAGTGACCGCTGCGGCGTTCAGTCTAAAGGAAAATCACATTTCTCTCATCAGTTGTGGGTTCATCTTAGAGTTGTACTTCCTTGAAATATACACTTATTGATAATTTAACAATGCTGAAAGTGTAACTTTTCATAAATGGCCCTCATCTTGATATGGGATCAGTGTCCTCTTTCTTTTGTAAACTTATTTGGCGTTACTTCTTCAGGTTTTTCAGCTGTATTAAGACATAGATCTAGCCCTCTCTGCAAACTGAAGGTTTACTCATGGGCTCCTCATTGACAAGACCTTTCAAGTTGTAATAAACACAGGGTTGTCCTAGTCCATGTCCTCTACAACCTGTGACATTTCTGTCTGTAGCCATGTGTGAAAGCCATAAAGCTACTCAAGCACACTGAGGTGTAAACGCAGTCTGTGCATGTAAAGGACAGAGTGAAAGACTCAGCAGTCATCTTGTTTGTGCATGTGTTATCAGTTACTGCAGAAAACTGACAGTTATCCACTTAATGACCGCAGCGCTTTAACAGTGAATGGGTTTAGAGGGCCGTCTGCAGGGGGTCACAGATCCTGGAGGGGTTAGAGGTGGACATGGGCCAGAGCACATGGTGTATGCAGAGAAACATCTGTTTAAAGTGTAGTTCTAGTGCGCATTGGGATACAATTAGTTAGTGTGTTAGTCATACTGTAGTTGGAGTAAAAAGGTGGAGTTGTTGTCTTAAGGTGAGGCTTCAGAAACACTTGGTTGAACATGCTTGGAGACTTGGACAGTAATGTTGAAGTTGAAGGATTGGCAGAATGACTCATTGAGTTGGAGCAAGCCTCTGCTTATTCTTATCATTGATAGAATCTATGTGTTACTACATTCAGACTTTACAACTTTTTCAAGTACGGATATAACACTCATTGATGTGTAGATGTAATGTTTTTTAATACAGAAAAGACACCTCAGCCCTGTAGAATTGAAAATTGAGAAATGCTAAGCCGTAGGATGGCTGTTCACCGGGTGAACTGTTCAAACAATTGTATCTTCTGTCAATATGAGCTTGTATGTTATCAATAGGCCTGCGTAACAACTGCACATTGATAACTGTTGCGCCATTGTTAAAAAAATAAAACCTACATCTATTCAAATAACGAGATAGACGTGTCTTGCACAACAGGCTTTTCTAGAAAATGAAGGACAAAGAGGTGTGCACATAATTTACATGAAAGCAGCTAAACCAGCGGGTTAGTTTGTGTCCCTTTCTGTTCTTTCTTAACTTAGATTTTTTTCCCCTTAAAAAACATCAAATTGGGTTTAGAAAACTGCTGTTGTCTCAAAAGTGATTTACTTCTTCTAAAACATGAAGTAGTTTGAAACAGAATGGAGTGATGATCAGAAATTAGTAAATGCAATGAAAATGTACTTGCAAAGCATGTAATTTTAATGTAATTCACCAAACTTAGAAAGAACAGGTTATACAATAAATGTGACACCTGCACACGAGTTTGCCTCTGTACTGACAGAAATGTTGGTTTGAATACATGGATGTGTGTGCGAGAAAGTGTGAGAATCAATTTGTTCCTGTGTGTAGCTAATGAAAGCCTTTAATTTTATCAGATTGTACATTTTTCTATCCATCAGTGACCTCCGGTTGCTCCCACTCCCCTCTGTTAGCAGCACTACTTTCTCCCCAGGCACATCGCATGTGATCAACCAGTCTCTCCCTCTGCAGTGTGGTTACTGTCTCTCCCTCTGCTGTGTTACTGTGAGCTCTGGCCGACTGACAGTAACTCAGAGTGAGGACAGCAGGGATGTTATTTTTCAGAGAGACTGTTGTATTTCTTGTTTGCCGGCACTGTTGGTCACAGCCTTGATCATTCACTTTCTCTTTGCAGATAATGGCTGTACCTCCCACCTACGTTGACCTTGGAAAGTCAGCCAAGGATGTTTTTACTAAGGGATACGGTGAGCACCAAGCGGCCGACCATACTCACTTATTTCATCTGCATTTACAGCATCATGATATAGAGGATATGGGCACAATCTTTCAGAAAAATCTAATTCATTGATCACCATGAAACCTGTGTTACTGTAGAGATGTCTTTGTATGATCTGAAAAATATAGTTTCAGAAAGCAGATATCAGTCATACAAAGTGTATTAAATAAATAGAGCAATTTTCCAATCCGAGTCTTGCTACCTGCCAGATTGCAAAACCTAGGTGCAATATTGAGATTTGGCACGATAAGGGATAATAAAAACACTAGTGGCCTTTACCAGAAAGCTTAAGTTTTGCCTTGTCAGTGCTGAATCTTCTCTAAATTAAGACCATTTTTAAAAGTAGAACATTTAATTGACTATTTAAATATTTATCTGAAGTTTTCATAGCTATGGAAGAGTTTGTTTCTAGTTTCACTGTTTTAATTTAGGGCATATTTAATGGTTTTTCACGTAATACACATAGATACCATCTTCCTGTAGTGCCCCTGTGATGTAATCCTGGAGATTTATTGCACGGTGCAATGCAAGACCTTCCTCTCAAGGATTGTACAAATGAAAGCAAAACGATTCAAAGCAGTTATTCTACTGTTTATTGCTAACCGTTAGCTAAACACTGTTGTGTAGTTAACAGAATGCTGGTAGGGCTGATGTCCTCAGGGTGTGTTTTTTATGTACACACAGTAATGCTCTCAGGGTTATTGGATGATGTGCACTTAAAATCACAGGGATTTCCAGTACTTGCAGTAGAATGAGTCACATGTACCATGAAGACTGAATCACTGCAAATTTGGCAGTGACTGTAACTCATTACTGTGTTTCACTGCACAGGAACATAAATGTGGAGAACTCTGGGTCATGTGAAGTGTGGCTGGGTGAATCAATTGACGCCTGTAAAGCTGGGTAGGGCCAGGCATGGGGCTTTTAGGTTTGAGCATGGGTCTGTTTAACCAGCTTTCAATCCATCATTCATAACTAATCACATTCAGCATCAGTGTCTTTTTTCATACCTTTACACCTTCCTGATTTTTGATCAGGCTGCACAGTATTTAATGGGATCTCCATATTAAAAGAAACACAGTAGAAGCTGTGCTGCTGGTAGTTATTGTAGCATATTTGACATTGTCTATGCTAATTTATGTCTCATATGATTAGCCTGGCATACTTGCCTTTTTCATCAGGACTAAACCCAAAATACTCTCAAACAGAGGCATTTTTTGAAGTTCTGTAACAGGCCTCTACACTGCTAATAATTTTTGAGTTAGTGAGTTAAATTTTACATGGTTGCATTTGTACTAGTGGTCCAATAAGGGAAAAACATCAATTTGAGCCCCCACTGCAGTCTGCAGATCTATACCTGCAGTCTGCAGATCTATACCTGCAGTTTTAGATGTACATGTGTGACTTTAAGTGACGGTGGGTGACTGTGTTATCTGTCAAGACAACTACAGGCTGCTGTCACTTTAAACTAAGAGTGAGATTTTTCTTTTTTTTTACTTGACAACAACCTCTGAGCATGAACATTAGATAATATGCTGTCAGTCAGCCTTGCTCACTCCACCACTAATGTTCTAACAGTGTCTACATCAAATCAATACACACATTGAGTCAGTGGCATATGAATAACTTTAAATGTACTCTGGAGGCTGATAAATGGGGGTTTCAAAGGCACAAATTAAGAACTTGATTTAATG